>JZKD02S1720409.1:31585-54238 GCA_000966675.3 Picea glauca
TTGGTGGGATCATTCTCATCCATGTAACCATCTCGCCCTCTCCTATATATTGAAAGGATTCTCATGGAAAATTTTAAGCAAGATTAATTGAAGAATTGGTGAAGGAATTGTGTGATGAACCCTGCTTGAACAAAAGCTTGGAGACTCTAGTCGGTCTATCAAGAGGAATTGGATCTTCTTTATGCAAGTATAGAAAAATTTTGTGTGTTGGAACCAAGAGCCACCGAAAGGAATCTTGTGACATCAAGGTGATCAGGTCGTATCTTCTACTTTCAATTAATATGATACAGTGGCATGTCCTTTTCCCATAAAGTCATTCTTACTTTATTGTGTAATTCCTTGATCATATGCATAAGTTGAAAATTGAATACATTTTGCTATCTTCACTGTGGTTGGTTTGTGTTGTCTTGGACTTGACCTCACGAGAGTGTCGGAGCGAAGTGGGAGCAACAGAGACCTGAGGAAGAGATACAAAGGTATGTCACTTGTTCCTCCTTACTAGCTAATTCAATGGTCGTAACTTAGGGAAAGTGTCACGTCATGTCCTGTTTTGTTCTAGATCCAGGTGGATCTAGGGAGATATATTAGTGTCCACACCTATCTATTAGTCTGATAACACTGTTGCCACTGTGTGTTCGGAGGTGAATGAGAAAATCAGGAAATCCTTTTGGTAATCAGAGAGTGTTAAAATATTGTGTAACTGCAAAGAATATTCTTATCCTCTTTTGTGGATAAAGATAAAGTATATTTATTATTGATTAGATCAATCCCCTTTTGTGGATTGATCATGTTGGGTATTGTAAATGACCAAATCCCCTTTTGTGAATTGGTCAAACCCTAATTGTAATAGGCTAAATAAGAAGTTGGCCCCAGATTATATTAAAGGTGGTTATAACCACCCAGAAGAAGAAGTCGGCCCTACCAGTGAAGAGACACTTCCAGATGTGCCAAAATTGTATAAATAAGAGAGACCAATGCCTCATTTAGACACACACACAACTCACTCATCTAGTGTGAAAGTATTGAAGGAATTTGTAGTTACCAGTTGCCAAAAGAAGGAAGAGAGAGAGAGGCACATGCTTGGAAGAGGAATTTTTGTGTTGTTTGGTTCATTATCTTGGCATTGTATTGGCTATCTATATTAAGGATGTTTTGTTGGGTTTTCTTCCCCTTGAGGGTTTCCCAGGATAAATGAGTTTGTACTCTTGTGATTTTGTTTCTCTCAGTGATCATGTCTATGCTATTGTTATCTAGTAAATAGAAAGGTAACCTAATAATATCTTAAAATTTAACAAGGGATTTATTGGTGTGCTCTTGAGTGTTGAACCCTGGTTCTGCCCCTATGCCAACAAATGGTTCCATTGTTGGGACCTAAAACTGTGATTTTCGGGAACTAATAAAGAAGAGGCTTGTGCAAAAGAAATATGTGTGCGTAGATTTGTGCCCTAGTGCGTAGTACCCTACTCTGTTTATAAGCTATGTGCTAAGAAAAGAAGTCTGATCTAAAGAAAGAAGGTCAAATCTGTAGAGAAGAAGCAGGATCTGAAAGCTTTGTGCTCCAAGGAAGGTAAAAGTAAGAAGTTATGATTGAAAGAGGTAAGATCTGTAAACTTTGTGCTATGTTAAAGGTAAGAATAGTCAAAGAAGTCTTAGATCTGAAAGTTTGTGCTTTGTAAAAGTAAGATAGGTGGAAATTTTTGTTTCTAGAGTATGGATCTAGGTATATCTGATAGGTTTTTTCCTAGTTTGAAATCTAGGGTGTTGATAGATGAAAGAAGGCTTGATATGAATAGATTTGATAAGAATAATGAAAGATATGTTATACCTATGCATATAAAGAATGTTTGGACTAACAAATGGATGCAGGATCCTAGAAAGAACTCCTATGATTCTAGTGTGTAGTATAAAGGGATCTAGGGACCATTTAAAAGAAAGAGTGGATTGACCCTTTGTTACAGTTGTAGAAGACTATGACATCTTGCTAAGGAATTCCCTGGGAAAATACCTAGTTGTCTTTGTTGTAAGGCTATGGACCATGAAGTGTTAGATTTCCCTAGAATGATCACTAAGCTTGAAGGAATGAATCGAAACCGAGAAAACCCTAGGGAAGATCCATAAAAGGCATAACCCCAGCAAGAATCAGAGAAATTATTGATACAAATGGAGACCTTGAATGACCATTGACATGTCAGATTATCAGAGATTTTCAAAGAAAAAGAATGCATTGAAGCAAGAATAGGGGAATTTGACATTGACTGTGTTCTTGATGAAGAGACACAGGTGAATATTATGCTAGAAAGAACTTGGGAAGCTATAGGGAAGCCTGTTATGATCCCTTCATTAGGAGGAATAGGACTATTCAGAGGGAAGCTGGTAAGTTTATGTGAGAGGCTTTCTCATATATCTATGATTGTCAATGGAACTTTGACAAAGGAAGATTTTAAGATTATCAAATGTATTGAAAACAACGCCCCATTTACCAAGTTACTATGGAAACCTTGGATTGAAAGAGATCAAGCCAGACGGAAAGAAGAAGAAGAAGCCTTGAAACAGAAAAAAACAAGAGTTAAAAGATTTCATGACCAGAAAGATTGCTCAATTGATTAAAGAACAGGAAAATGGATCAAATATATTTGACTCTAGAGACTCTGATGTCGAAGCTGCAAGACCACTAGAATTCCCTCAGAAGACTAAAGTACTTACTCCTAAGGAAAAAGAGATGTTAACCCTGAAAGATTCTTAACAACACGTAGTGACTATATCTAAAGAAGATAGGAATCAGAATGAAAAGAAGAATACTAAGACGAAGCTCATTGGAAAGAAGGCTAGGAAGCTAAGTAGGAAGAGGGCTAAGATTGAAAAATTAAAGAAGGTTCCAGAGGGAGCCTCGCAGAAGGAAAATTTGCAGAATTTGAGCTTCGTCGAGATATCATAACAACAACATAGGTCACTCATCATCGCAAAGCAATATATCCATTGGGGATGATATATTCATTCGACTAATGCTCTGAATGGCTGGAAAAACATTTATGGCTCACCACTTGACCGATGGACCATGACATAATGGATAGAACAAGATTTAATGAAGCCTCATACCCGTCGCAAGAAATTTGTTGTTGAGTTTCCTGTTTATCCCGTCGTGCCATGCACGAAGAACACTTTTTCCAAATCAAGAATTTGAGCTCGCAACCTTGGTTAAGATTTTCTAGTGATCATTACGTCCTTACTTTCCATCTTATTGTCGTGTCTACATTACTTCGTGAACCCAATATTATTAACCATGAGCGCATATGTCTGAAGAGCTTAGCGCACTTGAATAATCTGCAAAGGAAGAACTCGTTGATCTTAAGACTAAGAAAGTCATGTCGGAAAGAAGGATGTCTGTAGGTGTGCAAGAACCATCGATAGGAGGAGTCTAAGCTTCTCCATCAATTTCTCATAGAGCAGGAACTTATAGAATCAAGGCAGAGATGAGAACAAAGCATAGAGACGATCTCATGAATTCTAAGTTGATTCCAAGCATCTTATCTGCATATATACCTCCTCTGAGAAGCACAGTGAATAGAGATAGCGTGCTTAGAGATTTTGACTATCCCTTGGTCACTGTATACCTCTCAAAAGGGATACGCATAGTTCGCACAGACCAGGATAAGATAGCAGCATTGTATTTTAGTGAATTCAACCTTGGAGACTGTAAATCTTCCAGTATGCTCGCCCTGCATAAGTATCTGACCAAGATGAAAGGAAAGAATTCAAATATTATCCCCCGGCCTTGGACCCATAAACTCACACATTCTACCCTGCTTAATGTTATGAAGATCTTGCACTTTGGATGACATCAAGAAGTGAATGCATGTGTTAAGTTATTGTTATCCTTTTACCATGGAGGATAGTTATGGCTGAACCTATGTATCACAGTGGACCCAACCTTGATCCATCGGATCACTGGGCTGAGCATGAAAGGCCCTGACCCACATGAATTTTACCCTGGAAAGACCAAAGACCAAGCCTTAGCACAGAAGATAAAAGAGACTTATGACGATGTCGAGAAGGGAATGCTCAACTACAAGGTAGCCTCTATTCAGAATCATGCAGTACGCCTCACCTGCCAGCTAATCGCAAGAAAGTTAGTTCATAAGAACCGACCTACCCAAGTCACTAGATTCGTAGTATACCTCGTAGGAAAGTGCGTGGAGGGCCTACAGACGAATTGGGCGTAGTACTTCGTAAACCAACTGGAGATCGACTACAGAGAAGACCAAGACCAAGGATATGAGTTCCATTTCAGTTGGCTCCTAATCCTGGTTGTTTTTATTGCATGGGAGATGTCGGAAGGTGTGACCTTCCCGGACATCGAGCCATATGAACCGTTGGCCATGAAGTTCAGTACCCTGTGGTACTTGAATGATATGAATAAAAAATGGCATTCAAATGTCATGTTTCAGTCATACTATAATCAGTTGAAAGTAGTTATCATGTCTACACCACGCTGACGATCACAAGTAATAGTTACAGTCCTATTACAGATTAACAGAAGAATATCTGGAGGAGATCACAAAGGAATGGTCAGTAGAGATCCTTGTTCCAGTTGACCCTGTGGAAATATATGATGTAGATATTCCTGAAACTATGCAGGATCTACCCATACCTAGCATGCGACAGAAGATCATCGAAGTGCAATACTTAAGTAGTGCCTTAGTGAAGACTACTTCCATCACACCAGAGCAAGAGGGTGATGGTGAAGAATTAGAAGAAGTCGAACAGAAGCGTAGAGATGAAGTGAAGCTTTTGAAGAAGAGGAAGGGTTCACCTCATAAACTTTCTTCTCAGAAGAATTCCAAAGGTCCCATGACTAAGATACAGACCACACTAACCCCAGACGACTTCAATTTCATCATTACAGCCTTGAATGATGTTGCATTGCAGATAGTAGAGACACAAGAGGTGAAGCAGGAGTAGATGTATAATCGTATTGAGATAGAGATCCAAGGGGTGCAACAGGCACTACAGTCTATCCGCGCAGTCTCCATTGTGCCTCTGACAGTAGGAACACCAGAAATAGGGGATGAGCCAACTCAAATCCACCGGATTGTTGATACACTCAAATATCGCCTTCGACGGGCTCAAGAAGAAATAGCACAAGACACTCAATCTTTAACACAGGTACAAGGAGTTCTTATGGAGTAGCGCAACACATCAGAACAAGAAAATATTTATCTCCAATAAAAATGGGATGGAGATAAAGTAAAGCTACAACAAAGAAAGGAACAGTTGCTCACAAAGAAACTCGAGATAAAGGAATTGGTTAACAGAGCACTTCGCTTTGTGACTATCTTTGAAGTATAGATAGAAGAGTGGGTTCCACAATAGGTGTCACAACTGGAAGGAGTAATTTAGAAGCAAAAATAGTGCATTGCAGATCTCGAGCTTCATGTAATACCTGAGACCCCATGGGATATTAGAGACCAAAGAGAAATAACTACCCGTAGAACAGTTGACAGACTGAAATCTCTTGCCTTGGAATGCAAGAAGTTGAGTAGTTGTAGCACCCAAACATATGAGAACCTCACCGAAAACCCAGAGTTATATAAACTGGAGTCACAACTACATATGGAAAAGTATGAAGCTAAAAAGCTACAAATGTAGTCGAAGGCCCTGTCACCCGTAGAAAGAATGAAGAGATCTCATGAATAGCGCACAGCCCAACAACAGATCCATACGATCCAGAGAAAATTGATGGAAGTGACTCAACAAATTCAACCAGTGCAAGATAAGGCATGTTTTTTGTTCACAGAGGTTGAAATCCGAGGAGAAGAGCTAGAACAGGTTGTGAGTGCAGTAAAACAATGCCTAGAGGGACTTGTCAATGACATACTCATCTAAAAGTTTTTCGAGCAAGAGGTCGTAGCACAACAATAGGTAAAAGCATCTCGATCCAAGATTGAGGCATTCGAGGTAGAATTAATCAGACTAGAACTGATCAAACTAGAGAAGAAGTGTTGAAATATCTTCGATCTAAGTGAATGTTGTGATGCTCTGTGATATATGCAAAGTAGAATAAGGTTTGAATATTAACAAATGATCTATGCTAAGCACTCTATAAGCGATATAATCACAGATCTGTATCCCAGCTAAGTTTGCAAACACTTGAGTCCTACAACCACCCCTCCCTCTACCTCGGGTGAGACTTCATCTACTTCGTAGGTGTTGCCAAAAGGGCCAGTAGTTAGGGATTTGTTGGTGCACTCTTGAGCGTTGAACCCTGGGTCTGCCCCTGTGCCAACAAGGTACAATGCATTGCACAAATGTTTTGTTAGTTGATCATTCCCCAGAATGTGAGAGAATAATTGGAACCATAGGTCAACTGTGTTTGGAGGTTTCTCAGGCTATCTTGGTATGACTGTAGGGTTTCTATGTGCAAGGGGTGAAATAGGGGCTTGCGCCATCTTAGGGAAAATAGTTGGATGGGGAGGGGTTCTCTTGTATTTCATGACTAGGAATATTCTAGAATACTTCTATGGCATATTTAAAGAACATATTTTTCTTTAGGGGATCATACATGTCTCCCTTAGGTCTTGGATTTTGGATCTGAGGTAGAGTATCTGCATCAACTCCTATCTTCGCTCCTTCTCGAGTAACGATATTAAGGTTGGGAAATTGTCCCTTAGAAATCCTCTTGATATTTGAACTGATAAGGTTAGTTCCTCTTTGTCACATCCTATCTTCCCACTTTGTGATTAACTCTGGGAAGTCTTTAGTTGCATGTCCTTTGGTTCTTCAGTGAGAGAACCATGGCCTCCTTGGATGAGGACAATATCTGGCTAAGTGACCTTTTTCATCACAGTTATAGCATCTGCTTGGTCCTCTTCCCCTAGTTATCCCTCCTCTAAAGTCTCCTCCAGCTCAACCTCCTCAACATCTTCCTAGTCCCTGCAGGTTTTAATTCACCCTGAATGTTGTTTGGTATAGCATGTCGGCGAGTGAGTCCAACGCTCTACATTGATTGCTAGTATGCGTGCCAGATGCGCAAAACTTGCAGTGTACCATGTTTGGTACTATAGAATACTTTTGCATGATGGGGCACTGTCTTGGTCTATGCCCGTGGATTCGAAAAATATCACAATATTTCATTGTTCATGTTGCTTGTCCTCCTGGGAAAGTTTGATATGGTGGGGTGATGGAATGGTGAGTTCGTCAATACTTGTGCAACTCCTCCTGTGGGTCCAGCTGGGGGTACCATCGGATTCTTAGGAGGTCCCAGTCCCCTCATTCATGGAATTTGGTTGCCAAATGACCTTTCATATAACATCCCGTGCACCAAACCTGTGGTCGTCCTGGTCTAGGTATCATCAGCTACTGAATCTTTTCTGTAAGTGCCAATATCTGCCCTTGTATTTGCACCATATTCTCATCTGTCGGGGGTCTTTTTACTCTTAGGTTCCTAGGGTATCCTACCATGGCTTCAATATTCATTGATTGTTCCAAGGTGTCTGTCAATGTGGCTATATGTTGTTTTGTTAGCGAAATCCGAGTTAGAGGAAGCAACCCCTGAGTGTACCATTCCCTTTTATGTTCTTCATGGATTGGATGTGCTAACCTCCCTATGTCATATTTAAAATTTTGGTTGTACTCCCAGGATGATTCGCCTTCCCTCTGTTGGATTTCATGCATCTCACACAGAGCCTGTTGTTCTGACAGAGGTAGTTTAATTATTCTATGAACCTCGTCTGTACCTGGCCAAGTGTGAACGCTTGACCTTGCATCCGTGGAACTCCTGGTTCAATGATATTCATTTACCACTTGAGAGTACGACCTCTCAAGGTAGTCTGGAACTCGACCATCTTATTCACATCTGGATTCCTTCTAGATCTCCAAATGGCTTCGCACAAGAACCAATGATGTTCAATGTCTTCATCTCCCTTACCCCAAAATTTTGGGTATCTAGCAATCGAACCTCCTGTATGGCTGGCCATTTCTGAACTTGTTGTTCCTATCAGTATGAATCCTAACATTCCTACTTTCGATTTACCAGGGGATCCCAATATCCTCCCTGAACTCACACTTCCTGGTTGTGACTGAATAATTAATTGTACTAGAACAAAATGAGAAGGTAGTATCGGACTTACTACTTGTATAGAAGGCACTTGGGGTATGGGTGATTCGAGGTTGGTGCCATTGGCTTCAGGGTGGTTTTATTTGATATGGGGGGTCTTGTTATCTTCCACTGGAGCAATCTCTTCAGTCGGATTCCTGATTTCTCCTGTTGTCAAGGATGAATCTTCTCTTTCTCCTCCAAGATTCATGTCGACTTCCTCCTTTCTTACCTTCACGCTTTCTCCTTCTTGTCCTGCTTTCTCGAGACTTCTTGCTCTCCTTGCTTCTCTCTCATTCAATCTTTGACTGGATAGTCATTCCTGTCTTCTCATCCTCTGCATTTCTTCCATCTATCTTTCCTCTACTTCTCCCGATCCTCCTTCTTTCCTCAACTTCTCAGAATGTCTTGCGGATTTCTTGATCTTGTCGCACCACCACTTCTCAACTATGGTGGCTCTCTTCAAGGCTCATTCATCTCTTCAGTCCATTTCTTTTTGTTTTTCCCCCATTTCTCAAATAACCCTTCCCCTTTCTCATCCCATCACCCTCACCCCATCTCGCCCTACCCCAAGCGAGGGTGTTTACACTACCATCTTGGTTGGGGACATAATCAACATCCCTTCCTCCATCAAGAAAGCCTTAATCCACAGGGGGATTTATCTCAATAGTCTTCCCCTTGTGCCTTTCTTGAAAATTTCCTCTACCCGCAAGAAATATTGGTGGTTCTCCGCTGCAAATTTGATTATGTATCCTTCTAGCATGCTGTTAACCCAGAAATCCATGGATCATGTGACTAGGAAATCCAGCCTCTAGAGTGCTGCTAACATTTCAGTATCCCACGCATAGATCTTCTTGGTATGACCTTGGAAATATGGAGCTTCTTCGAGCCTCTTTATCCAGTAAAAAAATTCTTCCGGGAATTTAACCCAAAAAATCTCATACTAGTCACTTGATCTTTCTGAGTAAAAGATTTCTTCGCGAGTATTTTCCAGAAATTTTCTTCTTAGTTCTGCTTCTTTCCATATGAAGGCATCACAGTTCCTTTCCCACCATTGATCAATACAATATCCATGGACTAGAGGCAGCATTCTCCCTACATGTTCCCATTTTAACACGGGTCCCAGCAATGGAACCATTTTGTTGGCATGGAATTTGATCAGACTAGGGTCCTTCTCAGGTTACCAACAATAGGTACCATGTAGTCTAGAGTGATGGCATTTTCATCTCCTCCGAAGAGAATAAGTCTCACCCAAAGCGCTGCTAAGACAGATAGATAGAGAAGGGTAGGAATAAGACTAAAGAGGATCCATAGAGAATTCGAAACTCGTTCATTTTCTTGCGCAAGAGTTGTTAAAAGACCTGAACCATCTAAATGCAAGAATTAAACCTACTTATGTTTCTAGCAGCAATTAAACATAGAACCATCAAATAGAACTCATAATCCATAAAGAAATGTTGTAATGCGCAAGTAAATATACAAAGACAGATATTATTTTGAAGTTTGATCCTTCTTCATATTACTCTTGAGATCTTTCTCTGCTACAGACTCAAACTCACACAGTAGGGCATATTACATACTCTTGCTTGTCTTCTCTCAACTTTACAGCAGGTATCAACAACTAATACCAGAACTTGGGTGACTCTGATCAACATGACCCAATCCCACCTAACCAACCAACCCTTTTACAATTATATTCAACCCTATACATAGCTGGGTTGTGTCTTCCTTCTTGACTTGCACTCTTTCTTGTTATGTTGCAACCTCTTGGCTCTTGACCAAGTTTTGAGGAACACTTGGTCATATTTGACCATTTTTGGACTTCGACAACTTGTCAAAGATGGAGCGTTAGGCGAAGCAAATATCATGGGATCTCGACCCACTTTTGGGGCCATTTTTAGAGTTTTGGGTTAATGTAATGGGAAAGGGATGTTGGGCCATGGGTTTACCCATGTTTAGGCCTATTTTGTAAAGTATAAATAAGTAGCTAAGAAATGTAAGAAAAGAAAGAAAAAGATAATCTAAGTGCTAGTAAAGGTTTTGTGTATATTGTGTGACCGACTTCCAGAGATGAGTGCAAGTGCTATAAGTGTTGAATGTATAGATTGTAAGAAGGCTCTGTGCTAGATCTACTCCGGGAAGGAGGATCTAGTGAGGTGCATGCAGATCTCCTTCCCTATGTGGAGTACAAGTGTGAGCTCAGTGTTGTAACCCAATTGACCAAAGCTAATAAAGAAGAAGAAGACTTTGGGGATGTAGCTCCAGGGTGGGGGTGAACCACAGTAACTCTATGTGTTGTGCTCAGTGCTTCAACCTAATGGGTTGGTTTCTTTCCATGTGTTGTGCTTGATATGATTATGCTATGTGCTTTGCTATGATATACTTAGATAGATCCACTTTTCTTTGTACTTCTTAGATGTGTGGGTATAGATTTGACATATATGAAAGTGTTGAGTGCTAGACCTGTTTTGCTATTGGTATGTGGTAACTTAACCTAGATCTAAGTGAATGATGTGGTGCTATGTGCCATCTGCGGAGTGCCATGAGGGTTAAATATTGATGAAAGACCTATACTAAAGTGCTTTCTAAGAGTAAGAATCACAGATCTGTGTCCCAGCTAAGGTTTAGACACCTGATTCTTGCAACCACCCCTGTCTCTACCTCAGGTGAGACTTCATATGCTTTGCAGGTGTTGCTGAAAGGGCTAGTAGTTAAGGTTTTCTTAGTGCACTGTTGAAGCATTGAACCCTGGGCCTGCCCCTATGCCAACAAATGGTTCCGTTGTCGAGAATTGAAATTGTGATTGATGGGAACTGAGGAAGAAGAAACTTTGTGCAAAAAGAAGCTTTGTGTGTAGATCTATTTCCCTAGTGCGTAGCATTTTACTTGACTTGTGAATCGTTTTTCTAGGAATAAGGTCAGATATGAAGAAAGAAAGATCAGATCTGAATAAAAGAAGCGATATATGAACGCTCTGTGCTCTAAGAAAAGTAAAAGTGGAAATTTCTGAAAGAATGAAGTTAGATCTATAGAAAAGAGGTAAGATTTGTAAGCTCTGTGCTCTAATAAAGGTAAGAATCGTCAAAAGTTCTTAGATCTGGAAGCTTTGTGCTCTATAGAAGTAAGATAAGTGAAATTTTTTGTTTCTAGAGCATGGATCTATGTATGTTTGATAGATTATGTCCTAGCTTAAAAACTAGGGAATTAATAGATGAAAGAAAGTTTGTTATGAATAGATCTGATAAGTATAATGATATATATGTTAGACCTATGCATAGAAATAATATTTGGACTAACAAGTGGATGTAGATCCTAGAAATAATTTTTTGCAGGCTAGCCATTATGATCTTAGCGTGCAGTATAAGAAGAGTTGGGGATCATTGAAGAGAAAGAGAGGATTAACTCTTTGTTACAGTTGCAGAGGACCAGGACATATTGCTAAAGAATGCACTGGGAGAAAACCTAGTTGTCTCTGTTGTAAATATTTGGACCACGATGTATTGGATTTCCCTAGAATGATCACTAAGTTGGAAAGGCGGAATCTAAATCAAAAAGACCAGAAGGAAGATCCAGAAAAGGCATAAATCAAGCAAGAATCAGAGAAAATATTAATACGGATAAAAGAAACCCTGAAGGAACATAAAGATGTCTGATTACTAGAGATATTCAAAGAAAAGGAGCAAGTCGAAGAAATAATAGGGGACTTCGACATTAACTGTATTCTTGATGAATAAACACAAGTGAACATTATGCTAGAAAGAACTTTGGAATCTATAGGAAATCCTTCGATGATCCCTTCCATAGGAGGGAAAAGTTTATTCAGAGGAAAGAAAGTAAACCTATGTGGAAGGCTCACCCAAATACCTATGACTATCAATGGAACTTCGACAGAGGAAGACTTTGAGATTATTAAATTTTTTGAAGACAACACCCCGTTTACCATGCTCATCGAAAAACCTTGGATTGATAGAGAACAAGCCAGATGAAAAGAGGAAGAAGAAGTTTTGGAACATAAGAAGAAAGAGTTAAAAGACTTTATGACAAGAAGGATCACGCACATGATTGAAGAACAGAAGAGCAGATCATAGATATTTAATACTAGCAACTTTGATGTTGAGGCTAAGAGAACACTAGAGGATCTGCAGAAGATTGAGTTACCTATTTTCGATACAGAAGAAGTATTATCTAGGAACCCTAGGAAAGAATTTCAACAACGTGAAGTAACTAAGACCACAGAAGATAAGCATCAGAATGGTAAAAGCATTAATGAGATGAAGCTCACTGGAAAGAAGGATAGAAAGTTAAGAAATAAAAGGGCTAATACTGTAAGGTTACAAAAGGTTCTAGAGGATACTTCACAGAAAGAAAAATTGCAGAATTGGAGCTTCGTCGAGATATCATAACAACACCATAGAGTACTTCACCATGATGAAGAAATATAGTTGTTGGGGCCGATATATCCATTCGAATTCCACTCTGAATGGGAATAAAAGCAATAAAGGTTCATCATCCAACCGTGGAAACGCACCATAACAGGTCGAATAGGAGTTAATGAAGGATCATAACCATTGCTAATTTTCCCTACTTAGTCCATCGCGCCACGCACCGAGAATACTTTTTTCTAAGTGAGAATTTGAGCATGGAACTTGATATTAATTCACCCTGAGATCATTGCCTTGTTCCCATACTATTCAATGTAGTCTCTGAATTCCTTAAGCACCTGAGCTAGTTGACCCAAGCTTGTATGTCGGACGAGCTCAGTGTTGCTGAGAAAGTATTTGAAGAAGCTTTAATTGACTTAATGACTGAGAGATTCATGTCAGAGTGAGGATTGTCTATAGGTGTACATGCATCATCCTCGAGAGCATTTCGAGCTTCCTCCTCCACTGCTCGAGCAGGACCATCCCGACCGCCTTCGAAAAGATGATCTAAGCTCGGAAATGACTTCACCACTATGAATATGATCCCAAGTATCTTGCCTAAGTATATCCCACTGCTAAGAAGAACAGTGAATTGAGACACTGTACCCAAAGACTTCGACTATGATTTCGTCACTGCGTACCTCCCGAAAGGGGTGCGCTCAGTTCATTTTGACCAGGATAAGCTCACAGTGTTGAAATTTAGTGATTTTAACCTTGGAGATCGCAAAATTTACAGTATGTTAGCCCCGCACAAGTACTTAAATATCACAAAAGGGTGGAACCCAAATATTTTCCCTTAGCAATGGACCCATAACCTCTCACAGTCAACCCTCCTCAATGTAATGAAGATTCCTCATTTTGGGAGGCATCAGGAAGTGAATGCATGCGTCAGATTGTTGTTTTCCTGCTACCACGGAAGATACTTATGGTTGGACCGCCGCATCACTATGGATCCGATTCTGATCAATCATATCACAGGGCTAAGAATACAGGGCCCTGACTCGTAGGTGTTTTACCCTAGAAAGACCACAGATCGCGCTCTTGCCCAATGAATAAAATACACATATGGCGATGTAGAGAAGGGCATGTGAGGCTACAAGGTAGTCTCCATCAAGAATGCAGTAGTTCTCCTTGGTTTCCAGATGATCGCAGAGAAGTTAATCCACAAGAACATACCCACACAGGTGACTGGATTTGTAGTTGACCTCGCAGGAAGTGCACGGAGGGACTACAAATGAACTGGGTGAAGTACCTTGTAAATCAGTTAGAGCTTGACTGCAAAAAAGTGCAAGACCAAGGGTATCAGTTCCACTTTATTTGGTTTCTCATACTCATCACTTTCATCGCCTGGGTGCTACCAGAAGATGCCACTTTTCCAAAGATCAAACCCTTCGAACCACTGGCCGCGAAGCTCTGTATGTTGTGGTAATCCAGTGACATGAAAAAGAAGTGGAAATCCAATGTCGTCTTCCATGATTATTACAACCAATCGAAGAATGCAATCTAGTCTACATTGTGCCTCACACCAAACACACTTCATAGGTTTATACCTTTGATCAAATTCAACATGGACCGCCACTTCACCTATATCACAGTCCACGCTGATGAGCACAAAAAACAACTCCAATCATACTACAAGTTGACAGAAGAAGACTTGGAGTAGATTACCAAGGAATGGTCGGCGGACCTCCTTGTTCTAGCAGACCCCATAGAAATATCTGATGTGGAAAGCCCTGAAGCTATACCGGATACACCTGGATCGAGCAAGAATAAGATATATTATGAAGTTCAAGATATCCATAGCACATCCACGAATACTACTTCGATCTCACCTGCGCAGGGAGGTGATGGTGAAGAACTAGGTGGCACAGAGGTTGAGAAAAACAAAGGCGAGGTTACTCATCCTAGAGAGGAGGAGGATCCCTCTAAGAAAAGGAAGTTCACCCCATCAAATCCCTCACATTGAAAGAAAACTAAGGCCACCCAGACTACGTTTAAGACTACCCTCACATAGGACGACTTCGACTTCTTCATCACTACACTGAATGATGCCTCACTACAGATCACAGAAAGGAAAGAAGAGAAGTAAGAGGAGATATTCAGACGACTCATGGGTGAAATTCAAGAAGTGCAACAAACACTCCAGTCCATCCAAACCATTTTTACTACACCCTTGATGATGGTAACAACAGGAACAGGCAATGATCCCACCTAATTACACCAGATCACCGAGAAAGTTGAAGCTCACATTCGACGAGCTCAAGAAGACACAATGAAAACCACCCAGGCTTTGGCACAAGTACATAGCACACTTATAGTACAACAGAGAAAGGAAAAATAGGAACAACTTTCCTTACAAGAAAAGTGGGAGGAGGAGAAAGCACAGTTACAGTAGAGCAAGGACCAATTTCTAGCAGAGCAACTTGACGTACAGGAACGAGTTCACAAAGCACTTCACTCTATGACGGTCATTGAAGTGAAAATTGAAGAACGTGTCCCACAGTAGGTGGCACAACTTGAAGAAGTAATCCAGAAAATTTGGTAGTGCATCACAAATCTGGAACTTCGTACCATGCCCGAGACTCCCCAAGAAGTAAGAGATCTAAGGGAGGCAACTGCCCATAGCACAGTTGACAGGTTAAAAACCTTGGCTTTGGAATGTAATCAGATGAGCGCTAGAAGAACCCAGACTTATGAGAACCTCACAGAGAACCCATAATTGCATACATTATAGGCACAACTCCAAAAAGAAAAGCACCATGCAGATACGCTACAGGCGTAGCTGAAGGCCTTGACCCCAGTTGAAAGAATGAAGNTGAGATCATTGCCTTGTTCCCATACTATTCAATGTAGTCTCTGAATTCCTTAAGCACCTGAGCTAGTTGACCCAAGCTTGTATGTCGGACGAGCTCAGTGTTGCTAAGAAAGTATTTGAAGAACCTTTAATTGACTTAATGACTGAGAGATTCATGTCAGAGTGAGGATTGTCTATAGGTGTACAAGCATCATCCTCGAGAGCATTTTGAGCTTCCTCCTCCACTGCTCGAGCAGGACCATCCCGGCCACCTTCGAAAAGATGATCTAAGCTCGGAAATGACTTCACCACTATGAATATGATCCCAAGTATCTTGCCTAAGTATATCCCACTGCTAAGCAGAACAGTGAATCGAGACACTGTACCCAAAGACTTCGACTATGCTTTCATCACTGCGTACCTCCCGAAAGGGGTGCGCTCAGTTCATTTTGACCAGGATAAGCTCATAGTGCTGAAATTTAGTGATTTTAACCTTGGAGATCGCAAAGTTTACAGTATGTTAGCCCCACACAAGTACTTAAATATCACAAAAGGGAGGAACCCAAAGATTTTCCCTTAGCAATGGACCCATAACCTCTCACAGTCAACCCTCCTCAATGTAATGAAGATTTCTCATTTTGGGAGGCATCAGGAAGTGAATGCATGCGTCAGATTGTTGTTGTCCTGCTACCACAGAAGATACTTATGGTTGGACCGCCGCATCACTATGGATCTGATTCTGATCAATCGTATCACAGGGCTAAGAATGCAGGGCCCTGACTCGTAGGTGTTTTACCCTAGAAAGACCACAGATCGCGCTCTTGCCCAACGAATAAAATACACATATGGCGATGTAGAGAAGGGCATGTGAGGCTACAAGGTAGTCTCCATCAAGAATGCAGTAGTTCTCCTTGGTTTCCAGATGATCGCAGAGAAGTTAATCCACAAGAACATACCCACACAGGTGACTGGATTTGTAGTTGACCTCGCAGGAAGTGCACGGAGGGACTACAAATGAACTGGGTGAAGTACCTTGTAAATCAGTTAGAGCTTGACTGCAAAAAAGTGCAAGACCAAGGGTATCAGTTCCACTTTATTTGGTTTCTCATACTCATCACTTTCATCGCCTGGGTGCTACCAGAAGATGCCACTTTTCCAAAGATCAAACCCTTCGAACCACTGGCCGCGAAGCTCTGTATGTTGTGGTAATCCAGTGACATGAAAAAGAAGTGGAAATCCAATGTCGTCTTCCATGATTATTACAACCAATCGAAGAATGCAATCTAGTCTACATTGTGCCTCACACCAAACACACTTCATAGGTTTATACCTTTGATCAAATTCAACATGGACCGCCACTTCACCTATATCACAGTCCACGCTGATGAGCACAAAAAACAACTCCAATCATACTACAAGTTGACAGAAGAAGACTTGGAGTAGATTACCAAGGAATGGTCGGCGGACCTCCTTGTTCTAGCAGACCCCATAGAAATATCTGATGTGGAAAGCCCTGAAGCTATACCGGATACACCTGGATCGAGCAAGAATAAGATATATTATGAAGTTCAAGATATCCATAGCACATCCACGAATACTACTTCGATCTCACCTGCGCAGGGAGGTGATGGTGAAGAACTAGGTGGCACAGAGGTTGAGAAAAACAAAGGCGAGGTTACTCATCCTAGAGAGGAGGAGGATCCCTCTAAGAAAAGGAAGTTCACCCCATCAAATCCCTCACATTGAAAGAAAACTAAGGCCACCCAGACTACGTTTAAGACTACCCTCACATAGGACGACTTCGACTTCTTCATCACTACACTGAATGATGCCTCACTACAGATCACAGAAAGGAAAGAAGAGAAGTAAGAGGAGATATTCAGACGACTCATGGGTGAAATTCAAGAAGTGCAACAAACACTCCAGTCCATCCAAACCATTTTTACTACACCCTTGATGATGGTAACAACAGGAACAGGCAATGATCCCACCTAATTACACCAGATCACCGAGAAAGTTGAAGCTCACATTCGACGAGCTCAAGAAGACACAATGAAAACCACCCAGGCTTTGGCACAAGTACATAGCACACTTATAGTACAACAGAGAAAGGAAAAATAGGAACAACTTTCCTTACAAGAAAAGTGGGAGGAGGAGAAAGCACAGTTACAGTAGAGCAAGGACCAATTTCTAGCAGAGCAACTTGACGTACAGGAACGAGTTCACAAAGCACTTCACTCTATGACGGTCATTGAAGTGAAAATTGAAGAACGTGTCCCACAGTAGGTGGCACAACTTGAAGAAGTAATCCAGAAAATTTGGTAGTGCATCACAAATCTGGAACTTCGTACCATGCCCGAGACTCCCCAAGAAGTAAGAGATCTAAGGGAGGCAACTGCCCATAGCACAGTTGACAGGTTAAAAACCTTGGCTTTGGAATGTAATCAGATGAGCGCTAGAAGAACCCAGACTTATGAGAACCTCACAGAGAACCCATAATTGCATACATTATAGGCACAACTCCAAAAAGAAAAGCACCATGCAGATACGCTACAGGCGTAGCTGAAGGCCTTGACCCCAGTTGAAAGAATGAAGNGGTTTCCCCCTTGAAGAGGATTATTATCTGAAATTATCTCTTTTTCAAGGCATTGAGTACTTTTTCTGAGGTTTTCTATGCTATATTGATATTTGGTTCTTAACACACATGATGCAAAGTAAAGTGATGGAAGTCTCTCAACGACTTCAACCACTCCAAGATAAAGAATGCCAACTATTAACTGAAATTGAGAGCTAGATAGGTGAGATTGAACAGGTTGTCATCACCGCAGAAAAACGCATGGAAGGACCAGTAAACAATGCAGTGATCTACGAGTTCACTTAGCAAGAGGTTGTCGCACTACAGCAGGTCGAAGTAGTTTGAGCCAAGCTCAAGACATTTGAAGCAGAGTTGATCAGACCAGAGTGACCCGAGACGAGTCACAGATGAGTGTTGGGGGCATGTTGGACCTTGACCAAGTTTTGAGGAACACTTGGTCATATTTGACCATTTTTGGACTTCGACGGCCTGTCAAAGATGGAGCGCTAGGTGAAGTAGAGATCATAGGATATCGACCCACGTTTGGGGCCCTTTTTAGGTTTTTGGGTTAATGTAATGGGAAATGGATGTCATCCCATGGGTTTACCCATGTTTAGGCCTATTTTGTAAAGTATAAATAAGTATCTAAGAAATGTACAAAAAGAAAGAAAAAGATAAGCTAAGTGCTAATAAAGGCTTTGTGTATATTGTGTGACTGACTTGCAGAGTTGAGTGCAAGTTCTTTAAGTGTTGAGTGCATAGATTGTAATAAGGCTCTGTGCTATATCTACTCGGGGAAGGAGGATCTAGCGAGGTGCACACAGATCTCCTTTCCTATGTAGAGTAAAAGTGTAAGCTCAGTCTTGTAACTCGACTAACCAAAGTTAATAAAGAAGAAGAAGACTTTGTGGACGTAGCCCCAGGGTGGGGGTGAACCACAATAACTCTGTGTTTTGTGCTCAATGCTTCGACCTAATGGGTTGGTTTCTTTCCATGTGGCTTGATATGATTATGCTATGTGATTTTCTATGATATACTTATATAAATCCACTTTTCTTTGTGTTTCTTATATGTGTGGGTATAGATCTGACATATATGAAAGTGTTGAGTGCTAGACCTGTTTTGTTGTTGCTAAGTGCTAACTTAACCTAGATCTAAGTGAATGTTGCAGTGCTTTGTTCCATATATGGAGTGCTATGAGGGTTAAATACTAATGAACGACCTATTCTAAAGTGCTTTCTAAGAGTAAGAATCACAGATCTATGTCCCAACTAAGGTTGCAGACACCAGAGTCTTGCAACCACCCTTGCCTCTACCTCGGGTGAGACTTCATCTGCTTCGCAGGTGTTGTCGAAAGGGCCCGTAGTTAGGGTTTTGTTGGTGTATTGTTGAAGCATTGAACCCTGGGTCTGCCCCTATGCCAAAACAACCATTTGTTGCTTAGATGGCGTTGCACTGACTTCTGCAACTACTTTATGTTACTCTTTCTCCCAGCCTCTGATGAAGTTTGCACAAATTGTGCTTAGTCAAAACTTGCACACTTCATTCATGAAAATGAAGGGCCCAACAACAGTAATATTTGGAGAAGAAATAAAAATACATAAGAACAATTGAATAAATAATAGNGGTTTCCCCCTTGAAGAGGATTATTATCTGAAATTATCTCTTTTTCAAGGCATTGAGTACTTTTTCTGAGGTTTTCTATGCTATATTGATATTTGGTTCTTAACACACATGATGCAAAGTAAAGTGATGGAAGTCTCTCAACGACTTCAACCACTCCAAGATAAAGAATGCCAACTATTAACTGAAATTGAGAGCTAGATAGGTGAGATTGAACAGGTTGTCATCACCGCAGAAAAACGCATGGAAGGACCAGTAAACAATGCAGTGATCTACGAGTTCACTTAGCAAGAGGTTGTCGCACTACAGCAGGTCGAAGTAGTTTGAGCCAAGCTCAAGACATTTGAAGCAGAGTTGATCAGACCAGAGTGACCCGAGACGAGTCACAGATGAGTGTTGGGGGCATGTTGGACCTTGACCAAGTTTTGAGGAACACTTGGTCATATTTGACCATTTTTGGACTTCGACGGCCTGTCAAAGATGGAGCGCTAGGTGAAGTAGAGATCATAGGATATCGACCCACGTTTGGGGCCCTTTTTAGGTTTTTGGGTTAATGTAATGGGAAATGGATGTCATCCCATGGGTTTACCCATGTTTAGGCCTATTTTGTAAAGTATAAATAAGTATCTAAGAAATGTACAAAAAGAAAGAAAAAGATAAGCTAAGTGCTAATAAAGGCTTTGTGTATATTGTGTGACTGACTTGCAGAGTTGAGTGCAAGTTCTTTAAGTGTTGAGTGCATAGATTGTAATAAGGCTCTGTGCTATATCTACTCGGGGAAGGAGGATCTAGCGAGGTGCACACAGATCTCCTTTCCTATGTAGAGTAAAAGTGTAAGCTCAGTCTTGTAACTCGACTAACCAAAGTTAATAAAGAAGAAGAAGACTTTGTGGACGTAGCCCCAGGGTGGGGGTGAACCACAATAACTCTGTGTTTTGTGCTCAATGCTTCGACCTAATGGGTTGGTTTCTTTCCATGTGGCTTGATATGATTATGCTATGTGATTTTCTATGATATACTTATATAAATCCACTTTTCTTTGTGTTTCTTATATGTGTGGGTATAGATCTGACATATATGAAAGTGTTGAGTGCTAGACCTGTTTTGTTGTTGCTAAGTGCTAACTTAACCTAGATCTAAGTGAATGTTGCAGTGCTCTGTTCCATATATGGAGTGCTATGAGGGTTAAATACTAATGAATGACCTATTCTAAAGTGATTTCTAAGAGTAAGAATCACAGATCTATGTCCCAACTAAGGTTGCAGACACCAGAGTCTTGCAACCACCCTTGCCTCTACCTCGGGTGAGACTTCATCTTCTTCGCAGGTGTTGCCGAAAGGGCCCGTAGTTAGTGTTTTGTTGGTGTATTGTTGAAGCATTGAACCCTGGGTCTGCCCCTATGCCAAAAAAACCATTTGTTGCTTAGATGGTGTTGCACTGACTTCTGCAACTACTTTCTGTTACTCTTTCTCCCAGCCTCTGATGAAGTTTGCACAAATTGTTCTTAGTCAAAACTTGCGCACTTCATTCCTGAAAATAAAGGGCCCAACAACAGTAAGATTTGGAGAAGAAATGAAAATACATAAGAACAATTGAATAAATAATAGGTACCATAGATCGTGGGATTTGTAGTAGTGAAAGAAAGAAAGGAAGAGCGGGTGAATAAGGAACAGGTTCAAGAGATTGTACTTTCAGGAATTGTAGTGTAAGATCAATCCATGAGAAGAAAGGAAGAATTCAAAGTTCATAGAGATGATGAATCTACAAACGAAGAGGAAGATTACTCTACATCGGAGTGGGTATTGTTTTGAGCCACCCATCTTGAAGACTCCCAGTAATTATGTATGTTGAACAGGGGGATTCCATGCATTAGATACTACAAATCAAAGAACCATATTTCGAGTCGCTTGAAATATTTGCAGAGATAGATTCAGAACAATAATATAGTACAAGTACAAAATGATAGAGTGATTGATTATGGAAGCAGTGTTTGCACACAGGTGCCAGTTGGGAATTACACATGCATAATTTTATGGTTCTATTGCATTTATGTATTCAGGTAGGGATATCGTCATTGGACAAAAGATTTGATGAGAAGATAGATCATATCATTGGACATATTTTGATTCAATTTGATAAACAGAACATGTGATGATCAGTTGTAGTATATTCAAGATAAGTATGAAAAATGGTATAGTGACAGATGGGTTGGTATTATGGACATTTGAGTAGCAGGGTCATGAATAGCTTGTGACATATGGATAGAGATGGATTTGTGATATGATTAGATGGTACAAAAAACACAGGTCATATGCATAGAAACATAATTAAAATTTGAATCAGTTGGAATCAGTTGGTTACAGAAAGGAAAGTAGTGAAAGGCACAGTAGAACAGGGAAACATAAATTGTCAGTAGAAGCTATATCATCAGAAGGACATTGTTGAAAAGAATGGTCAAGTGAACATGACGAGTAAATGAATAAATCAATTTTTGAATTATTTTTATAGATATGTCAGTGAAATTCAAGAGGAAGCACCAATGGATAATAAACAACTCTGGAAGAGAGGAAAGGAAACATATACAAGTAGCCCTACATTGATCTACATCTTACAGAAAATTCAAGGGAAGAAAAATAATCAAAAAGAGAGATCCAAAAAATAAGATTAGTAGCATATAGACATGGAGACAT
Organism: Picea glauca; assembly: GCA_000966675.3. Lineage (NCBI taxonomy): Eukaryota > Viridiplantae > Streptophyta > Pinopsida > Pinales > Pinaceae > Picea > Picea glauca. The sequence continues at coordinate 53,781 of JZKD02S1720409.1, forward strand.
GCCCAGAGGGGGAGCTATTATTTTTCCCATGATTGGTTAGACCATGTACAATATTGGGAGGAGACATATCGACAGGGGGAGTTAACCTTTGGTCAAACATGAAGAGAAATAACAGAGGAATGAAGAGAGGGGGAGCAGCCCCAAGAGGAGATACACATTTCCATTAATGTCAAAAGGGGAGAGATAGAAACATTGATGAGGAGTGATGATCACAAGGGGAGAATTAGCATGAGTGTTTTCATATCTAAGTGTTTCCATCAATGCCAAAGGGTGATATTGTTGGAAATTTGGTTTGGACAGTTAGTTGTCATTAATGTCAACCCTTGCAGAGTGATATTGGGGATTGATGTCAACCCTTGGAGAGGTCTAGAGATGTTGGATAGTTGATTGGATTTTGTATGATATAGATTGATGATGATTTAGTTGGGTACATTTGATGTAGTCTACATGTAGCCCCA
>JZKD02S1720409.1:80820-94593 GCA_000966675.3 Picea glauca
GCATTATATAGTGGATTGTGCCAGTTCTTATAATTTTCTGAAATTGTCCTCTTAATGATCTTGATTAAATTTTTGTTTGTTGATTCTGCTAGACCATTTCCTTGAGGGTAGTAGCTGGCAGAATACTTCATTTTAATCCCTTTTTCCAAGGAAAAAACATTCATATCGAGGGACGAAAAGTAAGAGGCGTTATCAAAGACCAAACATTCGGGAATGCTGAATCAGGTGATGATATGAGAGTTGAGGAAAGATACTACCTGATTTGTATTCACCACTTTCAAAGGTGCAGCTTCGAACCATTTGGTGAAATAATTTTTTGTTGTAATGATATACTTGTATTGTTGTGAAGAAGAAGGGTTAATTGGGCCTATGATTTCAAGAACCCACTTCTGAAAAGCGGAATCTACAGTGACAGGTTGTAAAGGAAATGCTTCATTTTTCACCCATCTTGTAGCCTTCTGGAAGATTATTCATTTATGACACAATGTATGGGAATATTTAAACAAAGTGGGACAATAGCATCCAACTCTTAGCACTTTGTGAGCAGTTGTATCTCAGCCGAAGTGACCACCGGCTTCACCTGCATGAAGTTCAGATATTACTTTCTCTGATTCTTCTTTGTCTAAACAATGCATAAGAACACCATCACAATTATTTCAAAATAATACATCATTTATTAAATGCAAAGATGAATATTTTAGCCTTAGTGCTCTTCTATTTTTAGGATCAATATAGCGAGGAGAAGATCCTTGCGTCAAATAAAATTTAATATTTTCATACCAAGAATTAGCAGCAACTTGTGCACAACTGATTTGTTTCTCGTTGTGTTGATTTACAGTTGAGGTGTTAATTTGGCTTTCATGCCCTTCAACTGAATCAGCCACTAGTTTTCATAAGCCTTGACCTCTAACAATTTTTGCAGGGGTTATTTCGAGGTCATATTCTTGTAATGATGTCATCCAATTTTCCCTTTTCTCACCCAGTTCTTTTTGCACTAACAGGTTTCTTACAGTTGGGTAAGGAACAATAACCTTGGTTCTGGATTTCAATAGGTATGACTAGAAGTGTTTCACTGCTTTAAAAACAACATATGCATATTGATCTACTGCTAGGTAATTAATCTTTTCTCCTTTGAAAGTTGAGCTCATGAAGACAATGGGTATCTCATTGCGTTCAGAGTTTTTATGTGTTAACACAGTAGCATAAGATTGGTCGGAAGCAAAGGTTGTTACACATTATTTTGGTCACCCTGATGATGACTATACAAGCATGTGTTTAGGATCTTAAAACAATCTTTTGCATGAGGAAAATGACTGAGTTATATCCCTACAAGGCATATTTTTAGAATGATGTTGCAGGTTGAAAGTGGTACACAGTGTGGAAATCCTTTATTTATGCAGACTTCCCTATGCCTGGCTTGCGGGGTTTCCGTAGGCTGCTATATAGGTAGGGTGCGATGACGTTTGAAGCTAAGGAAAGGAAGAAGTTCATGAATTTTCTAGAAGGAGAATCTTCTAGAATGTGAGGTGGCATCTGTATGGTTGTGATCCTACTAGCTTCTCTGATTTGGTGGGATCATCCTCATCCTTGTAACCACTTCACCTTCTTCTATATAATCATGGGTTTCTCATGGAAAAGGTTAAGAAAGATTGAACAAAGAATTGTTGAAAGAATAGGTTGAAGGCTGTGTGAAGGATCCTGTTACAATTGATGCTTGAGGCCTCCATTTGTCCATCAAGATTTTTTGGATCATCTTCATACAAATTCATAGAAAGTGTATGTGTGTGTTGGAACAAAGGACCACCAAAAGAGAACTTGCGACATCAAGGTTTTTTGGTTGTATCTTCCACTTTTACTTAATATGATACGGTGACATGTTTCTTTCCCATAAAATCATTAGCATTTTATTACATGACTCCTTGATCACATGTTAGGTTTCCATTGAATCTACAATTGTTTCTTTCACTTTGGTTGGTTTGTCTCATTACAGATCTAATCTCACAAGAGCACCGGAGTGAAGCAGGGACATCAGAGATATAAGGGAGCGATATCTAAAGGTATGTCATCTATTCCTTCTTTGGTAGTAAATTCAATGGTAGCAACTTAGGGAAAGTGTCATGTCCTATCTTGTTTTGTTCTAGATCCAGGTGGATCTAGAGAGATTAGTTTATGTCTGCATTCACCGATTTATCCAATAACAAAATTGGCGACTCCACTCAGGATGCAACTTGATCATGGTTTTTTGTTGACCATTTTCTTTTAAACTATTTGTTTTACTTGGAATCAGTCTATGATTCTGTGAGAGATCCATTCAGACTCTCTGTATTTGAAATTTCACTTAGATCCTTTACCCTCTTCTCAAAATTTCTTGATTTACAAACACTTACGCATTGTACCCTAAACATAGCCTATGGAAACCTTCAATTTCTACGCCCTGGCTATTTGATTTAGTGTGAACTTTCTACACCCTACCTGTTTCTGGCTTGCAAAAACTCTTGATTTATGCACTGTAATGTGTTATTAGGCTGCGGTGACGCCTGTGACATTTTTTGAGTTGGGATTTAGCCTCTGTTGATGCCCAGTTTTTATTTAATCATCTGGGAGGGAATTTTAATGCTATCCCTTGACTGTTTTCTGGAAGTTTAACTTATTATTGATTGGTTTCAGAGATCAAATACCTCTCTTTTAGTCTTTTTCCAGTTTTTGTCTTTGATTTTTATTGACAAGGGTATAATATTTGAGCTTGTATATGAGTGCTTGTTCAATTAAAAGTATTTGATTGGATTTAAAGTTTTGGATTGATTACATGTTCTGGATTGCTTGATGATTGGGAAGTAATTTTTCATTTGCATTTGAAGAAACACTTTGTTGTCATTTTTTACTTTTATCTTCATTGAAAGTTTGATTTGGGTGCTTGTTGAGTGTATAATTGTTTTTGGATTACTTGTCCTTTCTTTGTCATACCCCTGATCTGGTTTTAGAAAGGAAGAATTTAAAGTTGCTTATTCTTTTAAGTAATCATATATAAGGAAAGTTTATTGCATCCAAAAGAAGAGAACATTGAGAAACTACATTGTTTATGGTTGTTTGCATTGGTGTCCATTTAAGAAAAAGAAACTATATTTCATAGCTCACATTATTCCAGAAATACCTTCTCCCTCCTGTAGAGAGAATTGATTGAACGGAAATTTGCATCATTCATTTCTATTTGCATATTATTGGGTCAAGTTCTTACACAACATTGGTTTCATTCCCGTCTCCCTCTTGAGTAACAATAGCCTTTAAAAAACATTGCAAAATCTAAAAATCAATTAGTAACTTTTATTTTCTAGGGCTCTTTTACACCAACATTCGCTAGGCTAGAGCTTTGGAATAGGTAGTGTGACACACTCTCCAAAGCAAGAAACACACAATAGCATCTTGTGATAGGGATTGTTTAATTCCATTTGTAACATTTTTTCCTAGGAAACCCTTCTCACATAAGGGTCAAACCTGAGGTCGCATTGAGATTGGTGGAGTTACTCACCCTTCTTTGTTGATCTCAGTGTAGAGATTGTGCATATCATGGGGGTTGCTTGAAGGTATACCCACAATGATGAGTGGAATCCTCTCAAGTTGATTTTGAGCTAGATACCCTTCCTTTGTGCGTGGATCGGACTATCGACTGTTTCCCCAGGCATCATTGTTGTTCTTGGTAGCCTTATTTTCCTATCTTGTTAGGGTCTTACACGATGTGATTGTGGAGGGGAAAGTATTCACGGTACCTGGAATTGACGTTGGAAAAACTCACTTGGGATCCTTGGAGGGTATACCCAGGATTATGTGTGGGAGCTTGCACCAAGGTGTAAGTCCATTAAGTATGTCGTCAACGTAACTTTTCCACCCACTTTATCATATCCCCTTCTTGTCTTGACTTCGCGACCTTGGATTTCATCACCTACTAGTGACTTCGGAATAAGAACGTTTTGTTTGTTTGGTCTGATTCCTAGATTTCATTAGCGAGTGTTGTTTGTTTTCATAGTTGGCCATAGATTATTTCCGTAAAATTTTTAGTTCAACCAACATTGACCCTCCACATCATTCACGTAGGATGCAAGGACTACCTCCAAAAGATCTGGAAGTTTTTGAACCCTTGCTTCCTAACCCACCGGAGGGCTCTCCTCAATAGAGTGAGTTCCAGGACAACATACCATCTCAAGTGGAAAGAAATGACTCTCTAGAAAAATTTTGAATTGTTTCTGATTCTCTAGATGCTTTTTGAATACCTCCTGGATACGAGAGAAGTATTCTCCCACTGAATTCCTATGGAGAACTTGTTGTTGACACTTCCGGAATACCAATTGGACCTCTTATCAGCCCGGAAAGTGAGGATCCTTTTTGGACCACTGACATATTTCGAAACTCAGCTACAATGCAAGAGCTTTACGGCTCAGGTGCAAATGTTGATATACCTATCATATCTGAACTGCCTGAGATGTATGCTACTTATAAGATGCCTCTCGATCACTTTAATAGCACGACTTGTTATCTTTTTGTGGGTTCAAACACACAGTCTGTTGGTCCTAGCTCGACCATTCCTCTTTAGATGGCCCATTCTACAATGGTCCCAAATGCTACGACTATTCCCATTGGGAATATGGTGGTTACCCAAGCTCCCATCATTACACCACTTTCGTCTAGACCTATACCATCTCTTCCTCATGGGTACCATGCTTTAAATAATTCTATCCCCATTCCTACCCAAGTTCCATCCGAAGCTTCTGGAATTTTTACCCCTCCTAGATACAATGTTGATGTCGGTTTCATTCTGACACCTTCCCAGGTCCCCTCCAAAGGGTCTTATCCTCCTTTTATGGGGGGATTTGGCCCAAGTGGCTCCAATCCTATTGGAGGCTCTACTCCATCATTCACTTATGGTTTTCAGATTCTTATTGGAGGACAATATAACACTGGGGGGGAACTCAATTTGGAGCTCATAGCCAAATTGGAACACAACCCCTTCTTGGAATTCCTACCCCACCTTATGAACAGAACATTCTAGGATCATTAGCCAAGTATTGGAACCTTCTCATCTAGGGAAATCCACAATCATCTGGGGGGAAACAACCTCAAGTTATCTATTTCATACCCCCTAGTTCAGGCCAATCATATCTTGGTTCTTCCAATCCCATTTGGGGATAGAACATTCAATCTAGTGTCCCTTTCCAGGGAAACATCCCTAATCAATACAACCCTATGGGATACATGCCTCCACATTCAAGTCTGAATCTGTCAGGACCTTCACCTCACATGCAGACTGCTTACGGTCCTACTGGTATACCGATGGGACTTCCTCCCCAAAGTCACCAGTATCCTCATGTGAATAAATAGTTACTCTTTTTAGACACTTTGGATCTTCTTGGATTGTCTAGAGTCTTGAATGACCCCATCCTGCATTCTCCCCATTGGCCCATTATACCGGCCAATCTACCATCCGACATTCCAAAATTTTATGGTAAACCGGGAGAAGATCCAAACAACCGTGTCATGACTTTTCACCTTTTGTGTTCGTCCAACTCTTTGATGGACAATTCCATTCGCTTACGAATCTTCCAACAAAATCTTACGGGTTCAACTGCAAAGTGGTATATAGAATTACCATGAGGCTTCTTCACCGAATTTCATACCCTATCCATGGCTTTCCTCACACACTACCAATTGCCAATCCGTTATGAAACGAGAACCGATATTTTGAGTTCCTTCAAGAAAAATAAGGCCACTCACATATCCGATCACATTCATGAGTGGAGATGAAGACGACGTTTAATCAAACTCGACATTCCCGATCAGTTATTGGAAGAATGGTTCACGAAATCCTTTGTGAATCAAATCTCTCATGAGAGTTCCATGGGTGGAGTTTTCACAGAAGAACAGGAGATCAGTCGCGCTCAGTACCTCGATCTCATTTATTCACAAACGGGTACTCTTTATGATTTCCTCCCTAACGCACCTCGTCCTTCTACCACCACTACCTCAACTACCCCTGCTACTTCTCATGTGTTTGATGGTGTGATTGGCACTTTCAATGTTCAACCTTAATCTGCACAAGCCTCTCCCACCAATCCCAAGTCTACTTCTTCTAATGTTCAAATTGCTCTGACTGCTATTCCCACTGGAAAAACCTCTGAGGTGAACTCCATTAAATCTACCCCTGTAGGAAAAAATAAATCTAGAAAAGGGAAGGGTAAGAATAAGGAGGATAAAAGTAACCCACAATATGATAAATCCAAAACACAACCTATTGATGATAAGGATAAATGCAAACCCCACCACCTTTGCCTTATATGTGTTGATGATCACTACACGAAATATTGTCCAAGACGGGCCGAGGTTACTAACTTCCTTCAAGGGATCGTGAAACCTCCCACACCTGTCATTTGTTCCCAACCTTTCCCTTCCCAACAACAGGCCCAATTGGTCAGTCATGACCAACCCTCTCCCTCCACTACTTCTTATGTACTGATGTGCACTAGTGATTCAAAAAAGAATGGCATTACACTTACCACTCGAACCAAAGACTACTCTTCCTCAAAGGAGAAATTTGACGATATACCACCCCCGTTGGTTCAATAGTCTCCCTCAACTTCACCTCCCAATGGTCCTCTTCATCATGAATGACAAAGTCTCGATACAGTTCTTTTCCCTCCCCCAAAGAGTGTTGCTTGAAAGTCTTCCTTCAATCCTCATGCACATTCTGCTCAAAACTACAGTATTGTAGAATATCTGGTGCAAGCACCCTCTGCGATGTCAGCTCTCAAAGTCCTTCAAAGTTGTCCCACTCAACAGAAGACACTGTTAAAGGCTATTGGTGGAATTGACCCTATGGATACAAATTTGATAATTTTTTACCTAGAAGATCACATTCCAAGGCTACCCCCTCAACTCACATTTCAGATACAAGTTGTTGTCGCAGACAAGAACATTTGTAGAACAGTTATTGATGAGGGTGCCTCGATGTGCGAAATGTTTTTTGCTTGTTGGAAATCCATTGGCTCTCCTCCCTTAACTAAATCACACAACACTCTCAAATCCTTCAATGGCTCTGGCTTTAAACCCTACAATGTACTCCCCTTGTTGCCTATTACGTTTGAAGGAAAATCGGTCAATGTTGAAGTTGAGGTCTTTGATGCACCTCTTGATTACAACCTCTTACTTGGCCATAGCTGGATTGATTCCATGCGTGCAGTTGTATCTACTCTTTTCCGTGTAGTACATTTTGCAAACTAGGGAAAAGTTGTTACAGCAGACCAACTGGCCTTTTTTAACTCTGATGCTCGTACTAGAAATGTACCCTTCATTTCAAAGACACCCCCTGGGTATGAGACTGTCGGTGTGGGCCTACTAAAAGATTCGACTTTGATGGGTACATTCTCGATCCCACCACCCGATGTTCCACCTCCTTTGGTTTCCTTGATCAAAATGATTCCCACCTCCTTTCGCGAAAACCCTGCGTCTTCTGACTCGTGGATAGTACCCGCACCTGGTGATTATCTTCGCTATGGTGACCAAATTCCTTTAAGTCCGGTTGAATCCTCTTATCAATCCATTCAATCAGAAAAACCTTATACTCCCTCTGTTGGTGATTCATATCCTGATCCATTCCACATTATTTTTCCTATGGACGAGATGATCATGTCGGTTATGTCCATTGAAGACACCCCATGAGATCATGGGCATCATCATTCCATCCTCTTCTTGGAGAAGCACACCTTAGAGAGTTGCCAATGGATCTTGACTATGTCGATCATTGTTGTCGTCTCTTCTATTCCCGAGTCTACACATGATGTGTTATATGAAGGGAACTTGAGTAACATTTCACCCACCATCCCCCTCGACATATCCATTAAACCTGGAGTTGTTGAAAATGTTCACATCGGAGCTTCATGTTCCACCGATGAGGTTGTCACATATAAGTCCCTTTTTCAGGAGTTTCATGACATATTCGCATGGATCTATGAAGAGATGTCGGGTATTGACCCCGATATTGTTGTCCACAAAATTAAGACGTACCCAGGCGCTAAACCTGTCCAATAAAGACTCACCTGGTCCACCCTCGTAAAGAAGCTACTATCAAGCTTGAGGTTGAAAAACTTCTTAAAGCTGGCTTTATTTATCCAATGGCTTTAATTGATTGGGTATCCAATCTAGTTTCAGTTAAGATGAAACAAGGTACAATCTATGTTTGCGTTGATTATAGGGATATCAACAAAGCTTGTCCTAAGGACAACTTTCCCACCCCCTTCGTTGACCAGATTGTCGACAATTGCACCGTGAGTGAAATATTCCCTTTGATGGATAGTTTCTTCGAATATAATCAAATCAACATATTTCTCACGTATCAGCACCAACCCGCTTTTATTTGTCCTTGGGGAACCTTTGCCTACCGGAAACTACCCTTCGTTTTAAAGAACGTAGGTGCGACTTTTCAATGTGCCATTTCTTATGATTTTTATGATATTAAGCACATTGTACAACCATATATAGATGACCCACCGATGCATTCCATGCATCATAGTGACCATTTGACACACCTCCAAACCATTTTCCTTCGTTGTCATTTTTATCATATACTCTTAAACCCATACAAATGTGTCTTCTTTGTGGATTTCGGCCAACTTCTGGAATTTATTGTATCATGTCAGGGGATCAGGGTAGATCCTTTGAAGGGTGAGGCGATTCTCAATTTCCCTCCTCCTTCCTCACTCCACCATCTTCAAAGTTTGCAAGGGAATGAAAATTGTTTATGTCATTTCATTTCAAACTACGCTGAGTTAACACTCGAATTTACTCGACTGCTGAAGAAAGGTTCTGAGTTCATATGGGATCCCACTGCCAACAAAGATTTCGAAGCTTTGAAAATGAATTTAACTCGTACCCCACTACTTTTCCCAGCTGATTATAGTCGAGACTATTTCCTTTATCTCGCTCCTTCAGACTCTACCATTGCCATGGTTCTAGTCCAAGAAGATGATTTACATGACAAACATGTCATTTATTATTTAAGTTGGAGTCTCACGACTACCGAAGCCAAATAATTACATGTTGAAAAACTGGCCTTGGCAGTTGTTCAAGTTGTCCAACGCTTTTGTCACTATATCCTATTATGCAAGACCACTATAATTTTTGATTGCAACCCTATGCAGCACATTCTTACATGTCAATTGCTAGGGGGAAAATACTCCAAGTGGATAGTGATTCTCCAAGAGTTTGACTTAGAGTTCGAACATGCTAAGTCTAAGAAATCCTTGGTGTTTTCCGAACTAATATGTGACCTTCCCTGCATTGAGATAGAAAATGTAGTAGAGGATTCTTTACCTGACGAATCTCTTTTTTTGATCAGTTCTGATGAACTTTGGTATGGAGATATTATTATTTATCTCCAGACTCAGAATTTCTGGCCCGATCTGTCTAGCACTGTTCGTCGTCATATACGTTATCAGGCTCGTCAGTATATTATACTCGGTGACACTCTTTATTGTCGTGGGGTTGATTCTGTTTTTCGATGATGTCTCACCTATGATGAGGCTAAGAAAGAATTGAATGATTTCCATTCTGGAGCATGTGGTGGTCACATGTCTGGGTATGCTACTGCCCAAAATATCTTATGAGCAGGGTATTTTTGGCCTTCTTTATTCAAAGATTGTATTATTGTTGTCCAAAAATTCCATGCTTGCTAAACATACAACAATAAAATAAGATCGCATCCTACTCCTTTACACCCTATAGTTTCCGTTGGACCTTTCACAAAATGGGGCATTGATTTCATGACATGTAACCCTCACTTTGTCGGGGGCATAGATACATAATCGTAGCTGTGGATTATTTCACAAAATGGGTCGAGGCGATTTCTACATTCGATAATACCAAAAAAAAATTCAGCCCTATTCATATTCAATCATATCATCACATGATTCAGAATCCCACAAGCTATCATCACCAATCACGGTATCCATTTTTGAAATTTCATGATGTCTGAGCTTACCAAAACGTTGAGTCTTCGACATGAAAACTCAACCCCCTACTATCCACAGGCCAATGACCAAGTTGAGGTGATAAAAAAGGTTCTCATCACTATGCTTTGACAAATAATAGGAATTCACAAGACAAGTTGGCACACAATGTTGTTTTTAGCATTGTGGGCCTATCGGACAACCATGAAGTCTTCCACAAGATGTACGCCTTTTCAGCTAGTCTATGGTATCAAAGTTGTTCTACCAATTGAATGTGAGATACTGTCATTGAAGCTAGCCATTGAAATTATCCCCACCACCTCTACCGGGGAAGAATGTCTATTGTATCTGATGCAATTAGACAAAACCCATCATGATGCCACCCTGGTTATTGAAACCCAGAAGAAACGCGTAAAATCTCAATACAACAAGCATGTCAATCTGCGTGTTTTCTCCGAAGGTGATCTAGTTCTTCTCTATGAACAAGATCGTGATTTACTAGGGGCTAGAAAATTTGAGGCTATATAGCCCTTATATTGTCAAATGAGTGCTGGAGAAGGGAGATTACGAGTTAGTGGATTATGATGGCATTCCTTTGAGTGAACCCAAAAATGGGCTTGACTTGAAGAAGTACTATGCTTAGACTATCTTTGCATAAGTGCTTGTGTTTTTACTGTATCATACTTTTGTGTGCTACTTTTGTGTGTTTTTCTTTATTTAGTTTCGACCCCCAACTGCTTACCTTGCATTGTGATTCGTTTCCAGATGTTGGCATCTTCACTACCCTATATTGGCTTCATCGATGGTACCATTCATAGTACTCAGAACCTAGATTCTACTGTGTGGGAAATCTACGCACCCACAAACGAACTTATCAGTATACAAGGTGTTTTCCTTGGTCATGCAACCAATAATATCACAAAATATAGCGCAGTCATCGAATTTTTGACCGACTCTATTTCACTTGGGATTTGACAACTCGTTGTATGACTTTATTCGTAGCTAGTAGTGCTATATTTAAGTAACATATATACTATCTGAAGCCCTACTTTGTTACGAGTATATTTACAAATTCACCTCTTGGAAAATTATTTTGATTCTATTGAGTATCAACACATTCCTAAATGTCTCAATACGTTAATCGATGCTTTAGCTAATTATGTGTTAGACAGACATTTGAGACATTTATAAATCCAATCACACATCACATGTTGTATATAAAGCAAAGTAAGTCGGTAGAAGCCTCATGTATATATATTGTTGGCCCTTGACCAAGTTTTGGGAGATACTTAGTCAAGTTGACCTATTTTTGGACTTCGATAGCCTGTCGAAGACAGAGCGCAAGACAAAGTAGATATTATGGGATCTCGGCCCCTTTTTGGGTCCTTTTTGGGATTTGGGAATATTTAACGGGAATGGGATGTCGACCCATGGGTTTACCCATGTTTAGGCCTATTTTGTATGTATAAATAGAAGGCAAGGCAATATAAGAAGTATTTGAATAGTGTGCAAGTGTTTTGCAAGTTGGCTAAGTGCTAAGAGTGGGATTTGTGTGATCAATAAGTGTAAGGCTTTGTGCATACTATGTGAGACTTGCATATCCAAGTGCAAGTCATTGTAAGAGACTATGGAGGGATTTGTGTTGTAACGCAAGGAAGGAGGATCTAGAGAGCTAAGCAGATCTCCTATCTTATGCAGAGTAAGGGTTGTTGGATTTATGCATGTATATGACTGATTGAAGCTAATAAAGAAGAAGAGTTGGTGGACGTAGCCCCAAGGTGGGGGTGAAGAACATAAATATTGTGTTATTCTACTCTGTGCGATGCTCTGATGTGTTTATGTGTTGTGTTCTAAGTGCTTTGATATAGATAGATAGATTTGTTTATGCTTTGTGCTTGTAGTGAATCTTGATGCCAGATCTGACATCTGTGAACTTGCTTAGTGCTTGAATCTACTAGATCTGATCTAATTTCTTTGCTAAGTGTTTATATACATTAGATCAAGGTGAATACTACAATGCTTTGTTTCTCTACGGAGTAGATATTGGTTAGATGATGATGAACTAACGGTGCTAAGTGCTCTATTAAGTGTTATAATCATAGATCTGTGTCCCATCTAAGGCTGCATACACCTAAGTCCTGCAACTAACCCTGCCTCTACCTCGAGTGAGACTTCATCTACTTCGCAGGTGTTGCCAAAAGGGTCGGTAGTTAGGTTTTTTTCGGTGCACTTTTGTAGCGTTGAAACCTGGGTCTACCCCTATGCCAAAAAATGGTCCTGTTGTCAGGACCTAAAACTGTGATTGTTGGGAACTGAGGAAGAAGAAGCTTTGTGCAAAGATGCGACCTGAAATTGTGGAAGCTCTGTGCGTAGATCTATTGCTCTAGTGCGCAGTACTCTACTTAGTTTGACAAGATCTATGCTAAGGAAAATAAGTCTGATGTGAATAAAAGAGGTAAAATCTGAAAGTGTTGTGCTCTGATAAAGGTAAGAATAGTGAAAATTTATAGATCTAAAGGCTTTGTTCTTTGTAGAACTAAGATTAGTGGAAATTTTTGTTTCAAAAGTATGAATCTAGGTATCTTTGATAGATTTTGTCCTAGCTTGAAAACTAGGGTATTAATAGATGAAAGAATATTTGATATGAATAGATCTGATAAGAATAGTGAAAATAATGTTATACCTACGCATAGAAAGGATATTTGGACTAATAATTGTATGCAGGATCCTAGAAAGAATTTTTTATAGGTTAGATACCATGATCCTAGTGCGCAGTATAGGAAAGGTTGGGAATCATTTAAACGAAAAAGAGGATTAACCCTTTGTTATAGTTGCAGAAAACCCAAACATCTTGTTAAGGAATTCCCTGGGAAAAGACCTAGTTGTATTTGTTGTAAAGCTATGGACCATGAAGCTTTGGATTGCCCTACAATGATTTCTAAGGTTGAAAAAATGAATATGAATCAAGAAAACCCTAAGACAGATCCAAAAACTAATATTACGATAGAATCCCAGAAATAATCAGAGAGAGTATTGCTACATATAAGAGAAACCCTGAGTGACCACCGACATGTCAACTTATTAGATATCTTCAAAGAAAAAGAATGCCTTGAAGCAAGAATATGAGACTTTGACATTGACTGTGTTCTGGATGAGGAAACACGGGTGAATATCATGACAGAGAGAACATGGGAAGCTATAGGAAAGCCTGCTATAATTCCTTAACTAGGAGGAATAGGACTATTCAAAGGAAATTTGATAAACCTATGTGGAAAGCTCATCTGGATACCTATGAATGCCAATGGAACTTCGATAGAGGAAGATTTTGAGATTTTTAAATTCAATGAGAACAACACCTCGTTTACCATGCTGCTAGGAAAACCTTAGATTGAAATAGATTGGGTCAGGAGGAAAGAAGAAGAAGAAGTTTTAGAACAACAGAAACAAGAGTTAAAAGAATTCATGACTAGAAGGATCGCACACTTGATTGAAGAATAGAAGAATAGATCAAATCCATTTAACATCAGAGACGTAGATGTCGAAGTTGTAATAACACTAGAAGAACCACTGAGTATTGAAGTACCTATTCCATATAAATAAGAAGGATTACCCACAAATATTAGAAAAGGATCTCAACAACGTGAAGTAACTATGCCAAAAGAAGCTAAGGATTGTTGGTCACTATAATTGCTTAATTGATTCAAACAATCAAGTGATACATAAATTATCAACCCAGGGAAGTCTTTTATTTCAAAGATAACCACGCACTATATATGCTCAATTC
>JZKD02S1720420.1:27014-42239 GCA_000966675.3 Picea glauca
TAGAGCCTTGGAATGCAATTGGTGGATCAACTGCAAAATTTTGGGTCTTGTATCCATTCTTGGAAAACGGCTTGGAGCCAATCTCGTACAATGAATGAAAGAGAAAAAAGAGATCCTTCGTCTTCATATTTTCAGGAAAGTGCATCCACAACCACATTGTCTTTTCCTTTCTTATAAATGATCTCATAATCATATACAAAGAGTTTAGTCACCCATTTCTGTTGTTCTGGGGAGGAAATGTGTTTCTCCGGAAAATACTTGAGGCTTTGATGGTCTATCTTAATTTGGAAACATTGCCCCAATAGATAAGGACGCCACAGATCCATGGCATGGAGAATAGCCAACATTTCCTTTTCATAGATGGATTTGCCCAGATTTATTTCAGATAGTTGCTTGCTGGTAAAGGCCAAAGGTCGACCCTCTTGCATAAGGACATAACCAATTCCTTTCCCTGAGGAATCACATTCCAACACAAAGGTCTTTGTGAAATCAGGAAGGGAGAGGACTGGAGTGGTGCACATCGCCATCTTCAAGGTATGAAAAGCTTGCACAGTGGCTGGAGTCCAAGTGAAAGAGTTATTTTTGAGGAGAGCAGTGAGAGGTGCTGCAATCTTCCCATAATTCTTAACAAAATTGCGATAATACCCTATTAAGCCTAAAAATCCACGCAAGATCTTAAGATTCTTTGGGTGAGGCCAGTCTTGCATAGCTTCAATCTTTTTCAGATCCACCCTGATGCCATCTTTGCCAACCAGATGACCCAATTATTCTACTTCTGAGGCACCAAAAGAACATTAGGCTGTTTCAGGAAAAGTTGGTGCTGAGAGAGTATATGGAGAACTTGATCCACATGAGAAAGATGGTCTATCCAGGTTTTTCTATAGATGAGGATATCATCAAAGAAAACTAAGACAAAATGGTGGAGAAAATGATGGAAGACATGATTCATGAGGCTTTGGAACGTGGAGGGGGCATTACACAAGCCAAAGGGCATGACCAAAAACTCATAGTGGCCCTCATGAGTTTTAAAGGTAGTCCTGGAAATTTATTCCTCTTTCATATGTATATGGTGGTAGCCCGAACGAAGATCCAGTTTAGTGAAGAATTGGGCATCACTCAATTCATCCAGGAGGTCATCAATGCCAGGAATGGGGAATTTGTCTTTGATGGTAAGTTTGTTGAGGGCATGGAAGTCAGGACACATTCAAAAATAACCTTCTTTATTCAGGACCATGACCACAGGAGACGAGCAGGGGCTCATACTAGGGCGGATAACACCTACATTAAGGAGTTCCTAGACCATTTTCTCAATTTCATTTTTTTGGGAGAAGGGGTGGCGATACAGATGGATATTGGGAGGAAGGCATTCGAGTACAAGGGGAATGGAATGATCATGAACACCACGGTAAGGAGGGAGGCCTTGGGGAGTGGAAAAGACCAATTGATGTTTAGAAAGGATGGCTTGGAGGTCTTGCAATACCGAAGGTGTCTGTGTTTCTTGTATGGCATGGAGTTGGGTGATAACACCAGAATGACCCTTTTTGAGCAGATTTTCCATGCGATGGGAACTAATGATCTCAGGTGAGCCGATAGTGATGCCTTGGAACTTATATCGGTGGCCCTCTTGGTTGAATTGCATGGTTAATTCTTTCAAATCCATGAGAATGGGACCCAAAGTCCTTAGCCAGTCTGCACCCAACACAATGTCACAACCTCCCATGTCGATAGAAAACATATGTGATTTCAGTTGGTAGTCACCAATTTGGAGACGCACATTTTCACAACACCCTCCACATTTCATGGAACCACCATTGGCAATCATGATTTGGAAATTATTGACAACATGGATGTAGAAATGAGTTTCTTGGGCAATGTGGCAATGAATAAAATTATGGGTGTTGCCACTATCAACCAGAATGATGACCTTTCGATGCTTGATGTAACTGATTAGCTTGAGGGTTTGGGGAGCATAGAAGCCAGTGAGAGCATTGAGGGAATTGACCGGTTCTACTTCGGRAGGGTCTGAGGGAGGGGTTATGTTAGTGGATTCAGGTGACTCAGACACARAGGGATTTTCTTCATCTTMTTCYGAAATCTCCTCAGAGATGGCCATAAAAAGATTTTTTTCTTTACACTTATGCCYGGGAAATAGTTTTCATCGCAGTTATAACAAAGACCTTTGAGTTGGCGTTCAACCATTTSATCCCTGGTMAATTTTTGGATCTTTAGTGGAGCAAAGGGAGTAGTGGGATTTACTRGTTTAGAGCRAGGGATAAAGGAGGGTTTGYGGCTTTGAGCAGTTACAACTTGTTGTGCTTCTTTAKCTCTTTTGGTAGCCTCCACCCAAATTTTAGRTCGATCCATGAGGACATGGGCCCGAATTTCATCCTTGAGGCTGCTGATAAAACACTCTTGGAAAAAGGCATGAGACATGCCCTMTGTTCTAAAAGCCAGGAACTCAAAGGTAGCTATAAAGTCTTCCATGGTTCCTAATTGTTTCATCTTTGTCAAATGGCACAAATGGTTGGTGTCAGTGTCAAAGCGTTCATAAAGCTCTGCCACAAAGTGTGTCCAAGCAATATACCCTTGATGAGAAGTTTTTCTCCATTGCCACCATTGCCAACGTTCTTGATCTAGATRGAGAACACCATACCAGAGTTTGGCCAAGYCATCTATAATGCCATATAAAGAGAAGTAATGTTCCATTTGGGTTACCCAACTAGTGGGGTCCAAGCCATCAAATTTGGTCACATCCACCCACGGGAGGCGTAGGTCATGTTGAAAGTGATGGTTCTGCAAGGTATGGGAATGAGAGGAATGGTCACCTTCAATATTTGGATTTGAGGAAGAGGAAGGGTTATCTGTAGGGATATGCAGTTTGGTGCAGAGTGCCGAAAAGATTGATTCAAGCTGGGTGGTGAGGTCTTGTTTTATTTCCCCCATTGAGGACTGTATGGTTGTATTGATGGCAACAACATTGGCACTGAGTTGTTTCACTTCTTGTTGGATCTCAATGAGACTAGATTGTAAGGTGTTGAAGTGAGCTTCCAAGTCTTGGCTACAAGTATGGGCCATGAGGATGAGGAAACTGAAAAGGGGCAGGCGGGGTAAAAAAAGTTGGCCGAAAAAATTATATGGATGAATGTGATAAGGGTGAAGAGATGAATCCAATGGAATAGGTATCAAATAATGGTTAAGAATACTGTAGAGAGGAAATTCCCAAATGATTAACCAGAAAGAAATGTGTATTTACTTGGCAACCCGAACACAGTTGCACGACAATAGATCTTGTCTGTTTTAATTTGTTTATGTTTCTATCCCCCAAGGGTTAGGTATTCAAGGGTTCTACAGACAAGGGTTTTCCCTGTTCTATAACTCTTTGATATACATGCAGGGTCCAATAATAGCACTCGGCCTAATATCTTAGAGCACT
Source organism: Picea glauca (assembly GCA_000966675.3). Lineage (NCBI taxonomy): Eukaryota > Viridiplantae > Streptophyta > Pinopsida > Pinales > Pinaceae > Picea > Picea glauca. The sequence continues at coordinate 30,448 of JZKD02S1720420.1, forward strand.
CACTAGGGAGGATAGACCATACCCTTAGCCGTACTACTCGACTACCCAGGTAATAGAGAGTATCTTCCCGAGTGTTGTTCTCGGTGACACTATAACAATCAGACGGTCGATCGATTTATCTAAAGAGGGCTTCAGGTAATCTAGGCTGATCCATACACAGGTGTTGTCTGATGTGATACCACTCGAAGGGGTACCAACAAGGGTTACAAGGGTGGCCAACAGATGTGCGCTTAAGTACCACTTGCATTTCCTTTATGTATGAATCCCTAAACCACGGTTTTATGCGTGTAACGATAGATCTCTGTGGCTTAAAGACATCGGAATACGTCTCTACCCTAAAAAATAATTTAACCCACACTTTCTGCCAAGGAAAGTGCTTTGATACCACTTGTAATATACCAGATATAAAATGTATGTAGAATTGAAATAAAATGCTAGTAATGGCAGAATAACAACAATATAACCARAACATTSACCACAATAACACTGAAATGATATAAGAATAAAAAAATAAATAAMACTTTGAATCTGAAAGCAATGTTCACGGRCCTCTTCGAGGGGGCAACCTCCAGTTGAGCAGAGCTCTATTACAATAATATCCAAGCTAGGGTTCTCATATCCTCGACTCCTATTTATACTAAAAAGAATCATCTAGAGGAAGATACTTCTAGAAGTGGAAGCTTCTATTAGGTCTTCTTACATCCACCTCATTCTATTTTATTGAAAGGCCTTATTAATATTGACCTTTATTACATTTGAATATATTGTTCTACCTATGTGCAGGTTAGGACCCTAACAAAATGCTTGTTTGCAATGTAAGTAGGTTTGATTCTTGCACATGTATGGTTTAGATTTGTTCGTGTCTCTTACGCAAGATCAAGAATGAGTCCTAAAGGACCTATGGATCATCTTAAGTCTTTTCCCTACCCTTCCCTACCTATCTATCTCAGCAACACTTCGGGTGAGACTTCTTCTCTTTGGAGGAGATGAAAATGCCAATGCTCTAGGCTACACGGTACCTTTTGCTGGTAACCTGAGAAGGACCCTGGTCTAATCAAACTTGCACCAACAACTTCCGCTTTCTTTATTTGAGATGAATATTCTAGTAGTGTATTTTGTTTTTTTTGCGAGTTGTTAATATGATTTGCAGTAAGGAAATCACAAGATAACAAGATACCTAGGATTGGAACAAGAGGATTCCAACATGGTATCAGAGCGCATGCTATGAGAGGAAGCCACATCTTAGATACATAAAATTTGATAGAAGATTTATCATAAATGCATGATATCTTAGAATATCCATAACCAACCGGCATAAATTGAAGGAAATATATTATGGAAATAGTCATACTGAGGAATAACTAGGGTTTTACAATTTTACAGAGTTGTACACATGTTGCATAAGGAATAAGTGCATACATACATGGGTTTCTTTGGAGACATATGTGTATACGTTGGTTGTAGTAAGCACATGTTTGTACATACATAGGTTTTGGGAAGGGAAGTCACATACATATGTGTAATTCAATTGTGACAAGCATGTATAGGTTAGTACATGTCAGTGCTTGGGGTAGTTTTCAGTAGTAGGTTATTTCCAGGGAAATTTACCAGGTCTTAAGGATGGAAAAAATATCATTGAGAGTTAAATATAGATTGGTTAGAGAATCCAACTTCCTATCCTAGAAAGAAAGAGTGACTTTGGCGTTAAAGGAGTATGAAAAAGATAGATTGGATAGAGCATCCAACTTCCTATCCTGGAAAGCAAGAGTGACTTTGGTGTTAAAGGAGTATGACCTTTGGAAATTATTGGAAAAAGTAGTTGTTCCACCGACATATCTTGAAACTTGGTAGTTCATCATAAGAAGGAGATCAAATCCAAGAGGGTACTCTTAGATTCAGTGAAGGATCATCTAATTCTTTACCTATCCAAGAACAAGACTAACAAAGATATATTTGATGCCTTGGTATATTTATTCTAGAGCACTAACATGAATAGGAAGATGATATTAAGGAATAAAATCATATCAATGCATATTTCTATATTAGAAAATGTTACCACCCATTTCATGAGGATCACATAGGTGTGTGATCAACTTACAACCATAGGGGAGAAAAAAAAAGGATGCAAATCTCATGAATGTGGCATTGAATGGTCTTCCCATATCTTGGGAACCATTTTTCAAGGGATTCTATGCTTTGGAACATCTCCCAGATTTGTAGAGACTTTAGGATGATTGCATCTAGGAAGAGACTCGAGAAGAGTCTAAAGTAGGAAAGTAGGAATATGAAGAGGAGGAGACCCTGACCCTTATCTAAGGCAATAAAGGGAAAAGGAAAGTGTTCCAAGGGTAATAGTGAGAAGTCAACCTCATATCTAGGTAAGAAGGACTTAAGTAAAATAAAGTGCTTTTTGTGCCACAAGTATGGGAACTATGCATCATAGTGTCCAGAGAAGAAGGGGAAAGGGAATATGTAGACAACAACATCAATAGAGACCCAACTAGATGAGTTTGTAGCAAAGTTTGAAAAGGAATTCTCAATGTTCTCCTTCCTCTCTACCATCACCAACTTAAGGAGTGCATGGTACTTGGATAGTGGTTCTTCTCATCATATGATAGGGACACATGAGTTGTTCACCAGTCGGTCATAAACAGACTCATATATGCATGTAGAGCTTGGAACCAATGCCAAGTGTGGTGTAGAGGGATTTGGGATAGCTAGGTTCCATCTAGATTCAGGACGTTCTTTGGAGGTGGCAAATGTGTTGCATGCACTAGAAATGAAGAATAAATTTCTCTCAGTCTTAGTTCTAAAGGAAACTGGTTTTGTGGTCTTTTTCCAAAACAAACAAGTACTCATACATTCATAGGGAGTTATCCCTAACACAAAAAACAACATTGGTGTTAGAGAGGGTAGGGTATACAGGTTATAGGGACATCCTATAAGAGGATCCAAGGGGATCTTGGATCATGGGTAGATGTTAGTGATAGAGGATGAGGAGGAGGATGCTCCAAGGGTGAACTTGAAAAGTATGATAAATTTTCATAGAATTCTAGTTTGGGGAGTCAACCTTCATATGGGAAGAGGTAGTTATCCATTTCTAGTCCTGTCAAGAGACCGAGTTGGTAAGAGATGACATTGATGGATGCTTAGGAGAATGAGTCTCATAGGAGCACATTGAGAGAGAGAATTCCTTCGACGAAGTTTCCAAACTTTGTTGCATTAATATATAGTGTCATTGATTCCATGACTTCTAGTATTCAGGAAGAAACTCACCAATAGGATTGGATGGATGCCAATGTGCATGATGATATTTTCGAAATTGTGTCAAGATCATAGGGAGAACGAGTTCCAGGTGGCTCTTCGAGAAATACCTTCCTCACTAAGAGGGAATGTTGATGTTTGGTAGCATCAGACAGGTATTTCCGCACAGGTCTATGTGTTTAGACATGTGGAAATCATCCAAAGCCTTCTATTCTTGACTTTACTTTAATTAAAGGAATTATTAAAGTAAAATGATTTTATTATTTAGTTGATTTATTTAAGGAAATGATAAAGGATCGGAGGGAGAACAAGTTCCAGGTGGATCTTCGAGAAATACCTCCCTCACTAAGAGGTAATGTTGATGTTTGGTAACATCAAATAGGAATTTCCGCACAGGTCTATGTGTTTAGACATGTGGAAATCATCTAAAGCCTTCTATCCTTGACTTTACTTTAATTAAAGGAATTATTACAGTAAAATGATTTTATTATATAGTTTATTTATTTAAGGAAATGATAAAATTTAGCATTTAATCTTAGCCATTGATCTCAAGTGAGGTGATAAGTAATCTTGATCATCAATCACTTTGGAGATTAGGGTTAGGTTATAACTCAATATTGTAAAATAAATACTAGGGTGAAGGAGAAAGACATATAACACTTGATGAAACTTCAAGGTTGGATCATGGAGGACTGTGATTCAAGGATATATTGGATAGGTGTATAATGACTTCCATATAGAGATCAGGTCAAGGAGAAGAGAGAACATAGGCAACCACAAGTGGGTTTCGACAAAGTGAAGCCACAGGAAAGGGTTGTGTCATACATAGTTTTCTTTATAGTCCTTAAGGTCATGTATGTGGGTATCAGTGGAGACATGTGTGTATACATGGGATCACTTAAAGAAATGTGCATACACCTTCAAAAGCATGTATATTTGGGTTGTACAGTAGATCAAAATTTTCCAGGTTTGTCTGTAGTTTTATTTCTCTCACTGGGCCATTATCCCTGTTATGAGAACCCTAATTTTGGCATAATAAAATGATTCTCAATATCAGTTTCCATCAAGGGTTTTTCTAGGGGTATCTACCCAAAAATATTTGTGTTTATGTGTGCATGATTTGCTGTCCAATATTTCTTCCACTATCTGATTTGCAGTAAGGAAATCACTAGATAAAAATATACCTAGGATTGAAGTAAGAGGATTCAACATAATAGACCTAACATGGGTAAATAAAATAAAGAAAGGTTGGAAGCCCTGCATGCCATGAATGAGAAACTTCAAGAAGAGAAATGACACTTGAAGGGGAAGGTGGAAATGTTTGAATGGAATATGGAAAATATAGAAAAATAGATTGAAACCTCTACAATAATATTTCCATTGCTAAAGAATCAATCCATTGAATGTCAAGACTCCCTCATAATGTTTATGGAAGATTGGACAAGATCATAATGTAGCTTGTACAATTTGGAGAGAAGGTCATCCAAACAGATAGTTGACAAGAGGACAATCTGGATTAATTACATATAGAGTTGATAGAGAAGGAAGAAGCATTGAAAAATATACAAGAAACTTTCCAAGATACAAGGAAATCTCCTTCCATTAATACTATGTGTTATCACATTAAATTTGGGGTGGGTATTTTCCTAAGAAATGGACCCCTTTGGCGAAAAATGACAAGAAATGGGTCAAAAACTCACTTATCCTAAGTTTGTGTGTGCAGGCACATCTCACTAAGTGGCGCATAGATATTGGTGGCAGAGATTCATGCACCTATATCTACAGCACATGAGCCATATTAGACCCCCCTCCCCCCCGACGTTCTTCCTCTAACGAGGTGGGGGGGGGTCTGAGTTGGTGGTTCTAAAAAGTGGGTCCCCCACTAACATGTAGACCTCTCTTTAAGTCAGACCCCCCTTTGAGTAGACCGCTTACCACCACCTCTTACCTCTCTCACCTCCCACTGACATCTGTCTCCCACTTTGTCTCTCACCTCTGCCCATCACATCGCCTGCTCTCCCTCCTCATTTCATTACAGTACACCTGTCCTCCAGTCACCTCCATTTAGGAAGATGGTCCCCATACCACCCACTGCCACGGCCTTTATTCTTCCCCCACATCATCACCCTATGCCACTTCACCTCTGACCTATCCCAGCGCAGTGCACACATCTTCTGCTGCCAACACTTTCCCTGTCACCTTCCATCTATCTTTTCTATCCACATGGGCGCCTCTCGTTTCACCTCCAAAATGTTGGCACCATCGTCCCCACCAGATCCTCGTCCACGTTCGATATCTGGGTCCCCTCGTAGTAGTTCAATGAAGCAACATGCAACCAAGGGAAGGCCACCACATCCTACAAATGAAGAGCTAACTTGGACCTCCCCGATCCTAAGGAAGTAGTTATTAAAGCAGTTGGTGGTGGTTGGACATCATTTCCACCATTAATGGAAAGTTCAAAAAGGGACTGTCAGTTGGTCAACTCACTTGCAAGCCCATTCTGGGACGTGATTGCATCTGACTGAGCTACACGACTAGCCAGAGATTGCATGTGCAGTCTTCCAAGAGGCATGCATATGTAACGCCTTTAATGTAATACATCGAAGTTGTTGCTGGGAGATATGTTTTGAGTATTTAGGAGTCATTCTCATTTTCCGTTAGGGTCGATGGTAGAGCTAAGTTCCTGATTGTAATGTTTTGATGAGGCCTCTGGTTCTTTTGTTATGAACTGATACTTGAGACTTCTTGTTTAATTGCAGCCAAATTCCTCTTTTATTTATTATCTTCTGACTCTAAAATCTCGGGCATGGATGATCCAGTTAGGTGTTGTGACCATAGTATAGCGTAGGTTTGACTATATCTATTGTTGCAACTCTTTCAGTTTCTTGAAGTTTTCAGAACCAAGGGGGTCTTGTATCTGAGACTTTTCCTCCAAAGGCTGATGGAAGACCGGATGTCTAGAGTAGACCTTCATACCTTTCTCATGTTTATTTTTCCTACTCGCCACTATACAAACTTACCGTCTTAAGTTAGATCAAGACCTCACTTATCTATGCATCTCCAATCTAGTTTTATGAGTTAAAGCAATATAATCCTGAGACTGCATCCATTAGACCACCCTTAAATTTATTCATTGTGACATACAAACTGATGGGTAGTAGGCTTACCTCTGTCGCAATCTAGAGGTGACTTCCAATGCTAACATTTCTGGCACTGTTGTTGAGGACGAATTGAAGATTTTCCTTGGGATTGAACAATAAAGCCTACTGGTTCTGAAGGTGCATCAGAACCTGGTACATTAAGATTGCAATTGTGCACCTGGCGATTCCACTGTGATGACTCCACTATTTCAGTTGTGGCTTCCAGAGGTAGACACACAAGGTCTACTCCACAGCTGCCCCTAGCAACACCTGAAGCAGACCCAGATAAAATTATCAAAAAAGGAAAGTCCCTCCGAGAAGGTACTTCTGCTGCTAAACCAAGTATTTCTGATGATTTTCATTATTCTATAGGAACTCCAATTTCTTCTTTTCAGCCTTCTATTATACCTGTTGTTGGAGTTTCCTGAACTTTAAATTTTTGGAGTGTTCCCACTGAGTTTCCCCCTCCTAGTCTGGGATTGGAGGGAGAAAGCCTTGTCACTCCACTCTCCCCTGAAATTGTACAATGTTTTAGACCCAACGCCTCAAAATATTTTCCTACCCCAGGCTTTATCACCCCTCCTCCTATTACTTTTGTTGCTACTATAGTAAGGGAAACTTCTATTCCCCTAAACCCAGTATTCTTTCCTCCAAATCCTTTGCAGTTTCCTTTTCCTCCCCAAACCTCAGTTCCAGTCTTCCCTGTTTGAACCCCATATCATCCTAGTTCTCCTCCACCTGTCCTCCCTATGGTAGGTGCCAATCCCCCTAGAAACAGAATGGATGCCTTAGTGGCTGCAAGATGTGACCCCGTAATCTTACCTCAGTGGATGAACACTCTTCCTACTGGAGATTACCTAAAGTATATGCCTAAGTTCACCGGAGAAGAGGACATAACTTCTAAAGAGCACTTTGCTACCTTCTGAAACTATGCAGACAACCTCAATATTGAAAATAAAGATGTCTGGATGAGAGTCTTTGTCTAGATCCCTGATGGTGAGGCTAGGAAGTGGTTTAGAGGGTTGACTCCTGGATCCATTGTGGGGATTGAGGCTCTAGACGATGTTTTCTTGAGACAGTGGGGCGATAAAAAGAACTTCATGTATTATATCATAGAGTTTGTGTCCTTGAAGAGGAAAGAGGGAGAATATGTCTCTAACTTCTCTAAAATATTCAAAAAAATGTACAAAAAAATCTCTGCTATGATAAAGCACATAGAGACCTCTGCCAAAATCACTTATGCTAGTGCCTTTGACCCTGATTTCTACCTCCAGTTGAGAGAGAGAAGAGATACTTCCCTAGATCATATGAACGATGAATCCCTAGAGGTGGAGTCCAATGTATTGGCATTTAACATACTTAGAAATAAAGAAGACAGAGGAAGAGGGAGATCCAAAGCCTCAACCTCTAGGTCTTGTGCATCACACCCTCAAGTGGAAAAATTAACCAAGATGGTAAAATCATTGTCTGTAGAGATGGAGAGGATGAAATTTGAGGGGAAAAAAGGTTACAAAAGTGCCCAAAATAATGAAAGCAGAGGAAACTTCAGAAGTCAGATTAACAATGCCCCTCAGATGATGCAAATGGAATAGAGGAATAGAGATATGGATGATCAGAAAATTCAAACCCCTCTCCAAAATAACCTTGTGGCCGATGAATAAGGAGAGGAGGAAGAGCTAGATCCTAAAATCCATTGTATTCCCTCACTTAACTCAATTTTCATACGAGGAATCCCTCCTAGACAACCAAATAAATGAGCTAAGAAAAGGGGAGAAATCCAATAAGAGTCCCAATAAATATAACCTCAGGTCGAAGAAGAAAGAAGAGAAGTCTGACATCCCTGAGCATCCTTCCAGAGCAGATAAGCCTGCCAAAGATGCAGAAAATAACAAAAAAGAAAATAAATATCAAGCCCCCTCATCAGTAGATAAAAATCCTGTCCCAGAAATGAGAGAGATTCTAAAGCCCCCATCCTCCTTCAACTTTGAGCATGAAATTCAAAAAATCAGAATTCCTGTACCCCTTTCAGAGATGGTCAAGAATGAAGATTTTAAAATAAGCCTCTCTAAAATGGTGATGCCTAAAGCCCCAAATAATTCCACAGACTCAGTAAATCTCCAAGAAGAAAAACTAGCAATCATCTTAGGTCCTATGGTAGAAGATATAGATGATTTGTCCCCACCTTTCTACCCATTCCTAAAAATACATGACAAGGTGTTTCATAACTTCCTAATGGACTCAGGGGCATCTCATAATCTCATTCCCAAAACTGTCATGGATGAACTGGGACTTGAATTCACAAAAGATTATCATGATTTGTACTCTTTTGATTCAAGGAAAGTGCAATGTCTTGGGGTCATCAAAGACCTGGTTGTGACCTTGTTTTAGCTGGCCATGAAAAGTGTGGTCATGGATATCGTGGTGGTCGATGTTCCTCCCAAGTTTGGAATGATTTTTTCAATATCTTGGATAAAACGACTTGGGGGAACATTGCAGATGGACTTGACATATGCTACCATTCTGGTGTTTTGGGGGGAACATAGAAGACTGTACAAAGAAGCCTAGTTGGCCTACATTATCAGTGATGAAGAAGACCCTACTAATCATCCTATATTTTCCCTCGATATTGATTTTGGATCTAGCTTATTACATCTTACTGACACCCCTGAAACTCCTCTTGAGATCAGAAAACAATCCATTACCCCCTAAAGATTCTTCTAGAGAAGGCGTTGGTGCTGGAGTGGTCCTTGTTTCCCTTGCTCAGAAAACTATATCTCTGTCCTACAAGTTAGAATTTGAAATTACCAATAATGTGGCAGAATATGAAGCCCATGCCCTGGGTTTGAGGGTTGCAAAAGACACGGGGATTGAAGAGATATTAGTGTTTGGAGATGTAGAATTGATTGATAATCAAATCAGAAATCTATATCAAGCTAAGCATCCCAAGCTCAGAACCTTTAGAAATGAAGTGTGGGACCTAATTGACAGTTCCTTCTTGGCCTTCAACATTTCATTCATTCCGAGAGAGGAAAATACATTCACTGATTCTCTAGCTGTCTCAACAAGAAATTTCAGAGTTCCTCTGCCACCCAAGCTTAGATATGATGTAGAAGTAAAGTACAGACCCTCCGTACCTAACAATGTCAAGCATTGGAAAGTGTTTGAGGATGATCTCAAAATCAAAATATTCCTAGATATTGTTGATGAGTTTTTAGAATTACATATTGACCAAGATCCTGATTCTGGCATGGACCCCCATACTGATGTTTTTCTGAACAAGATTGCTAATCATCATATTGTGCAGTTATCGAGTAATCAAATTCCAAAGGGACTGGTTCCTTTGGAAAGGATTTTTGACAGTAATGATGTGGCAGTAAAATCTAAGAGGCCAGATGAGGATGCTGATGTATTTGAGTGCAATATTGGCACAGAGCAGGATCCAAAATTTGTCAAATTGTTAAGAAGTTTGTCAAGGGAGAAGAGGGATGAGTATACTGAGTTGTTAAAAGAATTTTCTGATGTGTTTTCCTGGACTTATGAAGACCTCGGAACATATGACATCAACATTATTGAGAACAATATTCCATTGAAGGAAGAATCCAAACCATTTAGGAAAAAGTTGAGACAGATAAATCCGATGTTGTTGCCTATCATGGAGAAGGAGGTAAAGAAGCTGCTGGATGCCCAAATCATTGTCCCCCTAAGATATTTAGAATGGGTATCCAACTTGGTCCCAGTGAGAAAGAAGAGTGGAGAGATCAGTTTATGTGTCGATTTCATAAATCTGAACAGGAGCTCAAAGAAGGACAGTTACCCGCTGCCAAAGATGGAACACATATTGCAGAGGGTAACAGGTGCATCCATGATTTCCATGATTGAAGGCTTTTCTGGCTACAATTAGATCTCTATTTTACTTGAGGATAGAGAAAAGACAACCTTCACCACTCCTTGGGGCACATTCATGTATGCCAAAATTACCATTGCGTTAATGAATGCATGAGCAACTTTTCAATGAGCCATGGACATCGCCTTCATTGGGGAGAAGGATAAATTTGTGGTCATCTATCTGGATGACATAACAATCTTTTCTAGATCTGATAAAGAACATTGTTTTCATCTGAGGAAAGTTTTCTTGAAATGAAGAAGATTTGGTCTTTCCCTAAACCCTAAGAAATCATTATTCGCCATGAAGGAGGAGAAATTATTGGGGCATATAGTATCTGTTGAGAGAGTAAGGATTGACCCCAACAAGGTTGAAGAAATCCAAACCTTGTCACCCCTAGGATCCAGGAAAGAGGTCCAATCCTTCCTAGGCAAGGTTAATTTTTTAAGAAGATTTGTTTCAAACTTTGCCAAATTGGTGAATCATATCACAGTCATGCTCAGAAAGGGGAATGAAACAAAATGGATAGTTGATCCTAGAGAATCCTTTAGGCAGATCAAGAATGAATTGACTAAGGCACCTATGCTTATTAGTCCTAATTATTCCAAGGATTTTCTGATTTTTTTCTTTTTCTTCTTTTGATACAGTGGCAACTATTTTATCACAAAAAAGTGTTGAAGGGCTGGAGTAGCCTATTTCATTTTTCAGTAGAGCACTAAGAGATGCAGGGGTGAAATATGACATTATGGAGAAGAAAGTCTATGCATTGGTGAAATACCTCAAGGCTTTCATGATCTGCATCCTTCATTCAAGGATTATTGCATATGTCCCTTCAGCTACTATGAAGGACATCCTCATTCAACCTGACATAGATGGGAGAAGGAGCAAGTGGATTGCCAAAATCCTTGAGTTTGATCTAGAAATAAAACCCACCAAGATAGTTAAAGGATAAGGTTTATCCAAACTATTGGATGAATCTAATTGCAGAGCTTTGGGGGTAAACTTCATCAACACCTACTCAAAAGGTCAACGGGATGAGTTTGCTAATAAAAATCCTCAGAGAACCCCTCCATTAGCAGAATGCACCTAGTATAAAGATATTATATATTTTCTACAAGAATTAAGAACCCTTGATGGTATGGGAAAAAAATAAGGCAAGATATTTAAAGCTCAAAGCAATTAGGTATTTCCTTATTGTCTAGGTCTTGTATTGCAAGGATCCTCTGGGTGTGCTTCTAAGATTCTTAGACACACAAGAGGCCCAAAAGATTATGTTCGAATTTCATGATAGTCTGTGTGGGGGACATCATTTCTGGAGAAACACATCATATAAAGTTCTCAGGGATGGGTAATTCTGGCCTACTCTATTCACTGATGTCTGTGTGAAGATCAGGGATTGCATCAAATGTCAAAAATTCGTTGGGAAACAACAACTCAAGTCTCTTCCATTAAAACCTTTGGTAGCTTCAGGACCCTTTCAACAGTTGGGCTTGGAATTTATTGGA
>JZKD02S1720420.1:42249-65320 GCA_000966675.3 Picea glauca
ATGGGTAATGAATAAATGTTGAATGCTAATTGATGAGTTTTTGTGCAAGAAGGAAGTTTTGGGAAAAAGAACCCCACACTCATTCACCCCCCCCCTCTAAGTGTGGTAGGTGTGTCCAACAGTTGCATCCTTCAAGGCTGAGCCATTGGTCAAATTTTGTGAGAAACTTGGGATTTCATTAATCCACTCCACCCCCTATCATCCCCAAGGCAATGGACTAGCAGAGTCTTCTAACAAAAGCCTCATTAAAATTATTAAAAGATTGCTAGAGGACAATAGGAAGGCCTGGAATTCAAAGATAAAATTTTCTCCGTGGGATGATCGAGTGACAACCAAGAGGTCCGTAGGCATCTCCCCTTTCCAACTCATGTATGGGACAAAAACATATTTTCCCTCTTAGTTGGCTCTACCTGTAGAAAAATTCTTTCAGGATTATCAAGAAGAGCCTGACAATATGATCAGAAGAATTCATCAACTAGTAGAAGCCCAGCATACCAGAGAGAAGGTGATGGATAGAGCTCATGACCGTTAGCAGAGAATCAAGCAAGCCTTTGACAAAAAAGTGAGAAAAGAAGATTTTCAGCTAGGAGATCTAGTACTTAAATGGGATGCACCCAAGAAGGACAAAGGAAAGCACAACAAGTTTGAAGCCCTGTGGATGCAGCCCTTCAAAATATATGAAGTGTTTTTAAATAGTACTTACAGGTTGTAGGATTTGGAGGGCGAGGAAGTTTTTAGTGGCCCTGTGAATGGGCATTTTCTGAAGAAATGTTTTATTTGAGCCATGAGTGGCTCCCTTGTATCTGTGAATATTGTTTTCCTGTTTGTTTTTTGGTTTTAATAAGTGACTCCATAGCCCAATAGCAAGGCACTAAAACTGTAGAAGAGTTCTTGGCATCTCATAAGAAGCAAGCCATCCCCCATGGAGCCTAATTTTATCACATTAAATTTGGGGTGGGTATTTTCCTAAGAAATGGACCCCTTTGGCGAAAAAATGACAAGAAATGGGTCAAAAACCCACTTATCCTAAGTTTGTGTGTGCAGGCACATCACACTAAGTGGCAAATAGATCTTGGCGGATGAGAGCCGCATGCCCAGATCTACGACGCGAAAGCCATATCAGACTCCCCCCCGCTCCCGACGTTCTTCCTTTAACGTGGGGGTGGGGGGGGCGAGTTGGTGGTTTTAAAAGGAGCCCCCCCCACTAACATGTCACCCTCTCTTTAACTCAGACCCCCCTCCAATTAGACTGCTTAACACCACCTCTTACCACTCTCGCCTCCCGCTAACATATGTCTCCCACTCTGTCTCTCACCTCTTCCCATCACATCGCCTGCTCTCCCTCCTTGTTTCATTATGGTACACGTGTATTCCACTCACCTCCATTTAGGAAGATGGTCCCCATCCCGCCCACTTCCTTGGCCTTTCTTCTTCCCCCACATCATTACTCTGTACCACTTCACCTCTGACCTGTCCTAGCACAGTGCACAGATCTTCTACCACCCACACTTTCCTTGTCACCTTCCATCTATCTTGTCTGTCCACATGCACTCATCTCATCTCACCTCGACGACATTAGTGCCATCGTCCCCACCATATCCTCATCCACATCCACCGTTTGGGTCCCCTCATAGCAGTTCAATGAAGAAGCAGACAACCAAGGGAAGGCTACCACGTCCTACAAATGCAGAGCTGACTTGGGCCTCCCTGATCTCGAGGAAGCAATTATTAAGGCTGTTGGTGGTGGTTGGACATTGTTTCCACCATTAATGGAAAGTTTAGAAAAGGACTGTTAGTTGGTCAACTCACTTGCAGGTCCATTCTGGGATGCGATTGCATCTGACTGAGTTGCACGATTAGCTAGAGACTGCATGCGCAGTCTGCTAGGAGGCATGCATACGTAACGCCTTTAATGTAATAGATAAAAGTTGTTGCTGGGGGATCCATTTTGAGTATTTAGGTCATTCTAATTTTCATTTAGGGTTGATGGTAGAGCTACGCTCTCGATTGTAATGTTTTGATGAGGCCTCTAGTTATCTGGTTATGAACTGATACTTGAGACTTCTTGTTTAATGGCAACCAACTTCTTCTTTTATTTCTTTGCTTTCGACTCTGAAATATCGGGCATGGATGATCCATTTGGGTGTTGTTACCATAGTATATTGTAGGTTTGACTATATCTGTTGTTGCAACATTTTCAGTTTCTTGAAGTTTTCAGATCCAAGAGGGTCTTGTATCTGAGAATTTTCCTCCAAAGGCTACTTGAAGACCGGATGTCTAGAGAAGACCTTCATACATTTCTCATGTTTCTTCTACCTACTCGCCACTATACAAACTTACCAGCTTAAGTTAGATCAATACCTCACTTTTCTATGCATCTCCAATCCAATTTTCCGAGTTAAAGCGATATAATCCTGAGACTGCGTCCATTAGACCGCCCTTAAGCTTATTCATTGTGACATACAAAATGATGGGTACTGGGCTTACCTCTCCCACAATCCAAAGGTGACTTCCAATTCTAACACTATGTACTCCAACTTCATGACTAAGACAACTCTAATAAGTTCACCTATAGACATTTCTCAAGAACCTTTTGGTGACTTTGAAAATAATACCATAGGAATTGGTTCCAAGCTACTAGGGAATATGGGCTACGATGGATAAGGGATAGGAAAGAGAACTTAAGGAATTATAATCCCCATTGTATTCTAAGAAAGGGATGAGAATGAAGGCCTAGGTTTTTATGGTAGAAAGGAACAATACAATAAAAACAAGACCATATTTTTGAAAGAAAAAGACATGGTATAATTGGCCTGCTCATGAAAATAAAGAGAGACAATAAATGAAGGTGGAAGCACATTACCACTCCATCCTTATTGTGGTTGATTGCAGAAGCGAAACGATGAAGAAAGTGAAAAAAATCATCTTGCACCAACACTTAGAATAATTTATGATCCATTAAAACCAAGGAGCAAGAAGTAGAAGAAGACTAAGAGGGTCACTTCAAATAGGAAATTCCTCATTTTTCATTTCTACAAGAGGAAAGACCATATCACTACCAATTGATATATATCTTTCCAAGGCATGTTCATTTAGTGGGAAGAAGGGAAACCTTAAGGCATCTTGTTGAAGAAGTAATCTACATGCAACAAACTAGATTGTATTTAGAGGATGAATGATAAGAATACTTCCCCAAACCAACAAAAAATTCAAAGGCACATAGAGAAGAGGAGTATGTCAAGAAATACATACAATAGTTCCAATAATTTTTTCACTAGTGAAAGATCAGTGGAAATTGACAAGAAAATTATTAGCAACTTATTCCAGAGCTTCACCCTAGGAACTAAATATCCAAGAGAAGAGCGTCGAAGGTGAATCCTAAAGGAGATAGAGAAATCACTGCTTCTCCAAATCAAGGAGAGTAAGCTATCCAAGAGGTGAAATAAGTGCACAAGGTCCAAATCATGATTTAAGAGAACATCAGGTTGATGCCAACAACAAAGGTCGCCTCATTCCAATTGTCACATGCAATCTTCTAGAAGAAAATTCCATTCATAGAGATGTATCAAAGGTTGGTTCATGGAGGTCAATAAGCTTGGGGATTCCTTGGAATTCCATGATATCCACCAAACAAAACTAGATGTTGGATAATTACATGACATCCACCAAAGAGAGATGATGGAGTAGGAGATCCTAGTCAATTATTTCTCAAGGAAACCCTCATGCGAAAAAGAGACAAGATGATGGAAAAAATTTCCAAAATCCTTCAACGGATTCCAGCAACAGTAGATGTGTCTTCATCAAGTGACCAATTTGGATGCCCCTCCCATTTCAAGGTACAAGTTGATTTTGTTATCCCATATTTGAAGGTCAAATAGATGTAGATGCTTTGGAAAAATGGTTAAATCTGCTAGAAGGTTATTTCTCTATCCACAATTTATTCTATAGGTAAAATATCACCTTTGCACTCCTTAAGCCTGTCCCCCATGTCAAAAATTGGTGGGAGACTTAAACTGAGAAAAATTACACAGAGGAGTCTAGAATGTTTGAGGATGAACCCAGGTGGGACTCTTTTATGGATGTCGTTAAGGAACATTATTACCCTATTGGAAACTGTGAAGACTAGTACACGAGATGGACAAAATTGTGTCAGGAGAGGGACCAAATAGTCTTAGAGTTCACAAATACCTTCCATACCTTGTGTACCAAGATCGGTGTCAAAGACTCTAAGTGACACCTATTTCTAAAATACCATGGGGGTCTACATAGGTACACCAAATAGAAACTAAGTTTCTGTACATCTCGTCACTGGGATCCACTTATTGATATGCTTTCAAAATAGAGAAAAACATTAAGCAGATGAATATGAGGGATTCTGTATCTATGAATGAATCATAGTGGAAGTAGGGAAAAGGAAACCCTATCTTGCAGAAAAAAGGAAAAATCAAGGATGGACAACCTCAAGACAACTAGCCTAAGCCACAAGAAAATAAGGGTAATGGGAATATGAATAAACACACTAGGAAGTGGTGTGAGTTCCAAAAATTTCCCTAGAACAAGACTAATGAATGCCACTCGAAGCAGTCATTGGTGGCTGAGATGAAATCCTCAGAGTTAGATCCAAGATTTGACTCTGATTCAGATCCAGACAAGGGGAAGAAGATCATTGATGTAGAACCTAGTTCCATAGTCACCACCACTAAGGTCCAACCAAATGAACTAGGAGAGTCAAAGGAACGTGAGTGCCTTTTTCACTCACATATGTGGGTGAAGGGCACTCCACTGAATTTCATTGTTTATAGTGGAAGAAAAAATAACCCCATCTCAACAATGGTCATCAAGTGGTTGGATTTACTGATAGCACTACATGTGTAGCCATAAAACATCGAGTGGCTCAACCAAGGATGATGTCTTCGCGTTAGCCAATGATGCCACCTTCCCTATGGCATCAAGCCCTTCAAGGATGAGGTATTGTGTGATGTTTCCCCACTTGAAGTTTGTGATGTTATTTTAGGAAACCATATATGTGGAAACATCATGTTGTATATGAATCTAGACCTCATAATGTCATTGTTACTTTTGGAAGACAACTACGTAGGATACTAGAGGTAGATTCACCTACCACATTTTCTTTGGTCTCATATAAGTAGTGCAAGAAGGTCATCTTCTATAATAGGAAATTTTTCCTCTTAATGATTCTTTCTCAAAGTGAACAAAAGGTCATGACCACATCCATATCCTCCACACAAGGCTCTTCTACGCAACAAAATCAAGTGGACAAAGTCTTGGAATAATACCGATATATATTCACCTTACCTACGAGGGTGCTTATGCACTATCAAGTAAGAATTCAATAGATATGAATCCAATCATTCCTTTACCTAATTGGTTAGTATATAAATGCTTTCTCTTGGAAAATGAATAAATAAAGGGCTAGGCTCAATATTTTCTCCAAAAAGGCCACATTTTACCAAGCTCCTCACACTACAAAATCCTAATCATGTTTGTACAAAAGAAAGACAGGACCTGTCGAATTTCTATTGATTACATAGCTATGAACAAAATCAAATTTAAGAACTAGTACCCAATTCCCAGAATTTATGACCTTCTCGACAAACTCAAGGGAGCCAATTACTTTAGTAAGATTGATTTGAAGTCCGGCTACCACTAGGTCCCAATAGAATCTATTGATGTATGGAAGACTTATTTCAATTAAAAAAAAGGCATTTTCAAGTGGCTAGTCATGCCCTTTGTCTTGACAAATTCCCCAACAACTTTCATTAGGTTGATGGATGGAATCTTGTGGCCTTTCACCAATTCTTTTTAGGTTGTATATTTAGATGACATTCTGATCTTCAACAATAGTTTGGAAGAACACTTGCAACACATTCAGTAGGTCCTAGAGGCCCTACAACAAAACATGATATATTCTAACTTAGAGAAATGATCCTTTTGCATGAACATGGTCGAATACCTCAGATACATTGTTGATGATAATGGTGTGCATCTATATCCAACCAAGATACAAGTCATTCGTGATTGGTGAACCCTGAAAAAACTCACTAAGCTTCGAAGCTTCTTGTTCCTTGCCAACTTATATCACAGATTCGGGTTGGGGTTCTCTCATATTGCATGGTTGTAATGTTCCAAAAAAAAAACACCATAATATATGCAGAATAAAAATATGCAAAAACTCTTTACCAAGAACAATATAGAAAAATCACCACTTTATTATAAGAAAACCCTTGAGGTAGGGAAACACCATACAATGGATCCTATTATGGAAGGGATCCTCTCTTGTTCACTTTCCTCTTCGAGGGGGCATCCTCCTATTGAGCTACCACTGAAATACAATACTTTTCTTCATATCCCATTACATTGCTTGAACCCCTTTATATAGTGCTACCATCACCTAAGAACATTTTAGAGGAGGAATCTTCTAGAAGTAGAACCTTCTAAGANCCAACTGCCATTGTAAACTAGGGTCCGATGTCCAATTGCTCATGTGAAATCCACACAGAAGATATCAACACCCAATAACCAACTGAAAATTATGCTCCCCATACTGAAATCTATCGTGTGGATCCAAATAAGAATATCCATCCACATAGTGAGAAAGGGTCAAAGCTGAATCTAGAAGGAACAATATCGTTGTAAAATATGCAAGTTGGACATTGGTAATAATAACTAGCTCTTGATGTGTCACATTCATGTTATCTATAGAAGGTGGAGTAGAGTCATCAAATAAAATATGGAAGTGGTTGTCATCCCAGAAATGACCATGATCCATATACCAATCATCACAATCATCCTCCAAATCATACCAAGCGTACACTTCTTGATGATATTCATTCATGATGTCTTCCATAAGATATCTCTCTTGAAGGAGATCCAATGACCGTTGACTATTGTGATAATGATCTCTGTCGTCTTGTATATCGGTTTTGAATGCTTAAATAATGTGTAGAATTTCCCTGAGTTGAGAGTGCATATCCATTGGAAACACCACATATAATATACCAAAAAAAAACTCTTAAAATGATTTATCCAATGACATTGATCTGGTGGAAATATGAGCACCCTATGAAAAGTTATGAACTATGTAGTCTCATCATCATCACGAAAAAAAACCAAAAAAATAGAAAAAGGGCTTAAAAATAAATTACTACAAAAAATCACGGTTTTTTTCCGGAAAAACCCTAAAAAACAATTGAATTTAAAATGCTCATAATTTTACTTCTTGGACTCCGTTTCGACTGATTATTTTTTTTTAATTGGGTATTTTTTCTAGAGTAATTCAAATACCCAATTTTGTTTTTCCAAAATTCATGTCATAAAGCTTCATATCTGAACCTGAAGTGTGCCACCCTCTTTTTCTTCCCTAGAAAAATTCTGCAAAAAGTAAAAAAAAATCTTCCCTTCTTTGGCTAAGGAAAGTGATTTGATACCACTTTTTAAGTGCCTGAATAGATATACAAATATAATCACCACAAATACTGAATAAACAATAGATCCATGAAGTAATATAGCAAAAACCACATTTTATTATTAGCAAACTCTTGAGGTAGGGAAACACCATACAATGGATCCTATTATGAAAGTAATCCTCTCCTGTTCACTTGGCTCTTCGAGGGGGATTCCTCCTATTGATATACAAATCACATTAAAATAATTTTATTCATATCCTATTACATTGTTTGAACCCCTTTATATAGATCTACCATCACCTAAGAACATTCTAGAGGAGGAATCTTTTAGAAGTAGAACCTTCTAAGAATTTATCATACATTTATTATATCTAACTACCCATTTATTATATTTAACTACCATAGTGGGACTTATTTAATACTATAGAGGACCTAGTCCACTTTACATTGAATGGTATCTACTATTAAAAATATGAGCCCTCTGCCTCCCCCCCGACTACCTCTCTAGCTACCTAACAATGACCCATCAACTAAGTGACCAAAGGTGGTTGCAAAACCCGATTTGTGTGGGCCACGTCAGAACAAAAAACATTTGATGATATGAAACATTGTATATTATTATCCTCAATGCACTCCTTACCTGATATGAAAAAACCTTTTCAAATTGAGACTGATTCTTTAAACTACATTGTTGGTGCTATTCTCGCTCAACATGATTATCTGATGACATATCATATTGATATTCTCTCAAATATCATCCATAAGTACCCCACCCATGAAAAATAGATGTATTCCATTGTGCAAAGCTTGTCTCCAATGGAATAATTACATTCTAGGGAAGGATACAATCATACATATGGATCACAAGCCTCTGCAAATCATGCAGACATAAGGCAAATTACAAATTGACGACCATCAAAAGTGGTCCACATAGTTGCAACAGTTTCACCTCAACATTAAATATAAGAAATAGAGCACCATCACATCACTGCATACCTCAATTGACCTTAAGTTGTAGCACTAACCACTGTTCTTGAATATTGCGGGCATGAGACCTCTAGGTGGCTCCAACTCTATGATATCGATCTTGACTTTGATAAAACCTACCAGATGTTGGGAACAAGCATTTTTATTTCTAACCTTCATATTCAATATGGATTGCTATGCTATCTGGGTCATCTCTGTGTTCCTTCAAGCAAGAGTGTGAAGATTATTTGGGAATCTGACTATATTTGGTTGGTAGGACACTTTTGTGTGCAGAAGATAATGGTAGTACTACAAAATTATTTCTATTGGCTAAAGCTCTGACACGATGTCAGTAAATATATTAGATATTGCACTTCCTTCTTCACTGCTAAGACAACAATTAAAAGACAAGGACTATACAATCCTCTTCCTACTCCTGTCAGGGCCTAGGAATCCATCTAAATGAACTACATGTTAGGTCAACCATCAAACAAGCATGGATATGACCTTGTATTCGTGGTTGTTGATCAATTCTCTAAGATAACAATTCTCATAACTTACAAGAAGAGTATCATAGTCAAGTCCACTACTAAGCTCTTCTTCGAATGAGTGTGAGTTCACTTTGGAATACCACATACCATCATATTAGATCAAGACAACAAGTTCTTGAGTACATTCTGGTCAAGCCTCTGGTCATTGTTGGACACCAAGCTCACCAAATCCACTACCTTCCACTCCTAAACTGATGGATAGATAGAGGTATTCAATAGGATGATCATCCATATCTTACACATATACAACTCCAAGCATCCATACACATGATATGAGAGCCTTCCTTATGTTCAATATAGCTACAATAGAGCTCTCCATAGCTCGACCAACCACAACCCTTTTCAGTTGGGTCTGGGATTTCAACCATTGGGCCCCATTGATGTAGCAATATCCTTTGGATCACATAGGTAGAATCTTCCCATGCTCAATCTGAGGCCGACAAAGTGACGGAATTCATTTAATAGATACAACGAATCCATCACCATGTCCATGATATTTTACATAAATCCAATTCTAAGTACAAGAAACACCATGATCAACACCAAGTTCCACACAAGTTTTAGGTGGGAGACAAGGTTTGGTTGCATTTGCAGAAAAAAATACTTACAGGAACCCATCATAAGTTGTGTCCACTTATCAATGGCCCTTACACTATCACCAAGGATGTGGGAGAGAATTATTTTGAGTTAAGTATTCCCCCCTTCCCAGGCTTTCACCCAGTATTCAATGTGGACCTTCTTCGACCATATTTTCCACCACTAATGGAGACATTGGAAGTGGAAAAGTAACTGAAACATACATAGCTCAATGCTAACTGCATGGAACAAGAAAAAAAATGACCGGATCATGGAGAAAAAGGTTAATGGCACCCACTAATAGGAGATCCAACTCTATCATATTGTTAAGGAAGGGAAACTACTGCACCAAGGCAAGTGGCTCACCAAGCGTCAACTTCAGTAGGAGTTTTCCCATTTGATGGGGGAACTCAACACAATGGAGACCATTTCTTATTGATGGGGGAGGACTAATCTAGGTGGAAATCAGTGGCCACCCACCTATTCCACTTCTCAAAATATAATTTTCATCTTGGTAGTTTTTTTATGGTTTTTTAGGTCCTAAAGTTTTGAGGTCATTTTGGGGCCCTAAATGGTGTTTTTTTTATTGGTTGTAGAGCTTGATTATGTTCTTTATTTAGAGGTATATATTTTTAGCCGTGTTAATACCCCATGAAGACTTTACACCCAAAAATAATGTACACTCCTCCACGCGAGGGAGTGCAGGGGGGTTACCCCCCTTGCAGGGTCTGGGGGCAAGTGGGCCCCCGACGGGGGTTCAACGGATAATCCCCTAAAGGAAAAAATTCCTTGTAAAAGTATGTTGTAATTTCATAGTAAATATCGACCATTCATTATAAGGTCATAGATCTGATGGTAGAAGTTATGTTAGGCTTTTTTTCCCTAGAAGGAAAGCTTCTCTTATGAGGAAAATGTATTGCGGCTATGTATCATTGTGAATATTGTATTATGTGTGAGGATACTGTGAGAGAAATAAGAGGAAGTTACAAAGGGTGTGTTGTAGGTTGTATCCTTTCATTTGCTAGATAATAATAAAGGAAGGACCAGGCAATTTATCTGGTGGACGTATCCCACACTGGTTGAACCACACATATCTTTGTCTCTATTGTATTGTGTATCTTTTGTGTTTTATCTCCTCATTTGTTTTATTTTATTTCTCTGCGATCCTATTTACTCTAACAACTGGTATCAAAGAAAAAAGGTAACTCTAAGGAAAAGAGGGTTCTTGGTTCGAGTGGGAGAAATGGCGGAAGATGGAAAGTTTAGGGTCGAGAAATTTAATGGCCAAAAATAGCATCTATGGAAGATGCAGATGGAATATTATTTATATACAAAGGATATATTACTACCATTGGGTGGAATATCAAAGAAGTCGATGAACATGAAGGATGAATAATGAGAGTTTCTTCATAGAAATACACTAGTAATGATACGATTGAGCCTGGCAACATCGATGGCATTCAATATTTTGAAATAAAAGACAACGAAGGCGCTGATGGATGCATTGGATAAACTGTATTAAAAACCCTTGGCATCCAATAAGGTATTTCTAATGAATAGATTATTTAATATGAATATGTCAGAAGGTGGTTTTTTTGCAGATCATTTAAATGAATTTAATACGGTTACTAATCAGCTAAGTTCTGTAAAAGTGGACTTTGATGATGAGGCTAGGGATCTTCTCATATTGTGCTCATTATCAGAAAGTTGGAATGGATTGGTCATGGTTGTAAGTAACTCTTTCACTGGTTCAGATACTTTAAAATTTGATGATGTTGTTGGTTTTATCCTCAGTGAGGAAATACAATGAAAAAGAATAGCTGAGACATCAGGCAATGCGTTAAAAATGGAGAATAGGGGAAGACAAAAGGATAGAGGAAATGGCTGAGGGAAACAAGATAATTATAGGAAGGGAAGATCCAAATCCAGACTTAGAAATATAGAATGCTAGAATTGTGGAAAGAAAGGACATCTGAAGAAAGACTGCAAAGCTCCAAAGAAACAAAGAGATGGACAACATGAGAAAAATCAGGAAGCAAATGTAACAGATGATGTGTTACAAGATGCTTTGATTATTTTTGTAGATAATATTTGTGAATCTTGGGTACAAGATTCAGGGGCTTCATTTCATGCCACACCCCATAGGGAACATTTTCTAGATTATGTTCAAGGTGATTTTGTACAGGTTCATTTGGGTGATGATGCACCATGGAAAATTGTTGGAATGGGAAAGGTAAAAATAAGCAAAGGAATGGAAACCAATGGTTGTTGAAAGAGGTAATACATGTTCCATATCTAAGAAAAAATCTAATTTCAATAGGGAAGTTGGAAAGTGAAGGTTGTATATCCGTATTTATAGATAATATGTTGAAGGTCACCAAAGGATCACTGGTGATAGAAAAATGAGAGAAGGTAGGTACATTGTATTTATGTACTGGTAATACTGACTGTTCTATCTCTTTATCTTTTACAAGAGTGGATACAACACTTTGGCATCATAGGCTTGGATTCATGAGTGAGAAGAGGATATAGATACTTCACCAAAGAATTTTTTTGCTAGATATTAAACAAATTGATTTGGATTTCTGTGAGCATTGTGTTTATGGAAAACAAAAAAGAGTTAGATTTCTCGGATTCAGAAAAGAAAAGAAGAGTGAAAGGTTAGATATTGTGCATACATATGTATGGGGAACAACTCAAGTATCATCTCTTGGTGGCTCTCGATATTATGTTACTTTTATTGATGATGCAAATAGAAAAACTTGGGTTTATTGCATTCGAAAAAAATCTGATGTTTTTGATATTTTTAAGAAATAGAAATCTTTGGTTGAGAATGAGATTGGAAAAAGGTTGAAGTGTCTCAGATCATACAATGGAGGTGAATATTGTAGAAATGAGTTTGATGATTACTGTTCATACCATGGTATTCGTAGAGAGAAGAAAGTTCTAGGAACACCACAAGAAAATGGTGTGTCAGAAAGGATGAACAGGACAATCATGGAGCGTGCAAGGAGTATGATATTGCATGTTGGTCTGCCCTTATAGTTCTAGGCAGATGTTGTAGATATTGTTGTTTACTTAGTAAACATAGGACCTTCAATCTCTTTGGATGGTGTAATTGAGGAGGCATGGACAGGTAAAAAAGTAAACTATTCTTTCTTGAAGACTTGAACAAAGCTTGAGGAAAAATCCAAGAAATGTACCTTTATTGGATATGGTGTTAATTATTTTGGTTATCGCTTATGGGATTATGAAAATAAAAAAATCATTAGGAGTAGAGATGTNCCAACTGCCATTGTAAACTAGGGTCCGATGTCCAATTGCTCATGTGAAATCCACACAGAAGATATCAACACCCAATAACCAACTGAAAATTATGCTCCCCATACTGAAATCTATCGTGTGGATCCAAATAAGAATATCCATCCACATAGTGAGAAAGGGTCAAAGCTGAATCTAGAAGGAACAATATCGTTGTAAAATATGCAAGTTGGACATTGGTAATAATAACTAGCTCTTGATGTGTCACATTCATGTTATCTATAGAAGGTGGAGTAGAGTCATCAAATAAAATATGGAAGTGGTTGTCATCCCAGAAATGACCATGATCCATATACCAATCATCACAATCATCCTCCAAATCATACCAAGCGTACACTTCTTGATGATATTCATTCATGATGTCTTCCATAAGATATCTCTCTTGAAGGAGATCCAATGACCGTTGACTATTGTGATAATGATCTCTGTCGTCTTGTATATCGGTTTTGAATGCTTAAATAATGTGTAGAATTTCCCTGAGTTGAGAGTGCATATCCATTGGAAACACCACATATAATATACCAAAAAAAAACTCTTAAAATGATTTATCCAATGACATTGATCTGGTGGAAATATGAGCACCCTATGAAAAGTTATGAACTATGTAGTCTCATCATCATCACGAAAAAAAACCAAAAAAATAGAAAAAGGGCTTAAAAATAAATTACTACAAAAAATCACGGTTTTTTTCCGGAAAAACCCTAAAAAACAATTGAATTTAAAATGCTCATAATTTTACTTCTTGGACTCCGTTTCGACTGATTATTTTTTTTTAATTGGGTATTTTTTCTAGAGTAATTCAAATACCCAATTTTGTTTTTCCAAAATTCATGTCATAAAGCTTCATATCTGAACCTGAAGTGTGCCACCCTCTTTTTCTTCCCTAGAAAAATTCTGCAAAAAGTAAAAAAAAATCTTCCCTTCTTTGGCTAAGGAAAGTGATTTGATACCACTTTTTAAGTGCCTGAATAGATATACAAATATAATCACCACAAATACTGAATAAACAATAGATCCATGAAGTAATATAGAAAAAACTACATTTTATTATTAGCAAACCCTTGAGGTAGGGAAACACCATACAATGGATCCTATTATGAAAGTAATCCTCTCCTGTTCACTTGGCTCTTTGAGGGGGATTCCTCCTATTGATATACAAATCACATTAAAATAATTTTATTCATATCCTATTACATTGTTTGAACCCCTTTATATAGAGCTACCATCACCTAAGAACATTCTAGAGGAGGAATCTTCTAGAAGTAGAACCTTCTAAGAATTTCTCATACATTTATTATATCTAACTACCCATTTATTATATTTAACTACCACAGTGGGACTTATTTAATACTATAGTGGACCTAGTCCACTTTACATTGAATGGTATCTACTATTAAAAATATGAGCCCTCTGCCTCCCCCCCAACTACCTCTCTAGCTACCTAACAATGACCCATCAACTAAGTGACCAAAGGTGGTTGCAAAACCCAATTTGTGTGGGCCACGTCAGGACAAAAATCATTTGATGATATGAAACATTGTATATTATTATCCTCAATGCACTCCTTACCTGATATGAAAAAACCTTTTCAAATTGAGACTGATTCTTTAAACTACGTTGTTGGTGCTATTCTCGCTCAACATGATTATCCGATGACATATCATATTGATATTCTCTCAAATGTCATCCATAAGTACCCCACCTATGAAAAAGAGATGTATTCCATTGTGCAAAGCTTGTCTCCAATGGAATAATTACATTCTAGGGAAGGATACAATCATACATATGGATCACAAGCCTCTGCAAATCATGCAAACATAAGGCAAATTACAAATTGACGACCATCAAAAGTGGTCCACATAGTTGCAACAGTTTCACCTCAACATTAAATATAAGAAATAGAGCACCATCACATCACTGCATACCTCAATTGACCTTAAGTTGTAGCACTAACCACTGTTCTTGAATATTGCGGGCATGAGACCTCTAGGTGGCTCCAACTCTATGATATCGATCTTGACTTTGATAAAACCTACCAGATGTTGGGAACAAGCATTTTTATTTCTAACCTTCATATTCAATATGGATTGCTATGCTATCTGGGTCATCTCTGTGTTCCTTCAAGCAAGAGTGTGAAGATTATTTGGGAATCTGACTATATTTGGTTGGTAGGACACTTTTGTGTGCAGAAGATAATGGTAGTACTACAAAATTATTTCTATTGGCTAAAGCTCTGACACGATGTCAGTAAATATATTAGATATTGCACTTCCTTCTTCACTGCTAAGACAACAATTAAAAGACAAGGACTATACAATCCTCTTCCTACTCCTGTCAGGGCCTAGGAATCCATCTAAATGAACTACATGTTAGGTCAACCATCAAACAAGCATGGATATGACCTTGTATTCGTGGTTGTTGATCAATTCTCTAAGATAACAATTCTCATAACTTACAAGAAGAGTATCATAGTCAAGTCCACTACTAAGCTCTTCTTCGAATGAGTGTGAGTTCACTTTGGAATACCACATACCATCATATTAGATCAAGACAACAAGTTCTTGAGTACATTCTGGTCAAGCCTCTGGTCATTGTTGGACACCAAGCTCACCAAATCCACTACCTTCCACTCCTAAACTGATGGATAGATAGAGGTATTCAATAGGATGATCATCCATATCTTACACATATACAACTCCAAGCATCCATACACATGATATGAGAGCCTTCCTTATGTTCAATATAGCTACAATAGAGCTCTCCATAGCTCGACCAACCACAACCCTTTTCAGTTGGGTCTGGGATTTCAACCATTGGGCCCCATTGATGTAGCAATATCCTTTGGATCACATAGGTAGAATCTTCCCATGCTCAATCTGAGGCCGACAAAGTGACGGAATTCATTTAATAGATACAACGAATCCATCACCATGTCCATGATATTTTACATAAATCCAATTCTAAGTACAAGAAACACCATGATCAACACCAAGTTCCACACAAGTTTTAGGTGGGAGACAAGGTTTGGTTGCATTTGCAGAAAAAAATACTTACAGGAACCCATCATAAGTTGTGTCCACTTATCAATGGCCCTTACACTATCACCAAGGATGTGGGAGAGAATTATTTTGAGTTAAGTATTCCCCCCTTCCCAGGCTTTCACCCAGTATTCAATGTGGACCTTCTTCGACCATATTTTCCACCACTAATGGAGACATTGGAAGTGGAAAAGTAACTGAAACATACATAGCTCAATGCTAACTGCATGGAACAAGAAAAAAAATGACCGGATCATGGAGAAAAAGGTTAATGGCACCCACTAATAGGAGATCCAACTCTATCATATTGTTAAGGAAGGGAAACTACTGCACCAAGGCAAGTGGCTCACCAAGCGTCAACTTCAGTAGGAGTTTTCCCATTTGATGGGGGAACTCAACACAATGGAGACCATTTCTTATTGATGGGGGAGGACTAATCTAGGTGGAAATCAGTGGCCACCCACCTATTCCACTTCTCAAAATATAATTTTCATCTTGGTAGTTTTTTTATGGTTTTTTAGGTCCTAAAGTTTTGAGGTCATTTTGGGGCCCTAAATGGTGTTTTTTTTATTGGTTGTAGAGCTTGATTATGTTCTTTATTTAGAGGTATATATTTTTAGCCGTGTTAATACCCCATGAAGACTTTACACCCAAAAATAATGTACACTCCTCCACGCGAGGGAGTGCAGGGGGGTTACCCCCCTTGCAGGGTCTGGGGGCAAGTGGGCCCCCGACGGGGGTTCAACGGATAATCCCCTAAAGGAAAAAATTCCTTGTAAAAGTATGTTGTAATTTCATAGTAAATATCGACCATTCATTATAAGGTCATAGATCTGATGGTAGAAGTTATGTTAGGCTTTTTTTCCCTAGAAGGAAAGCTTCTCTTATGAGGAAAATGTATTGCGGCTATGTATCATTGTGAATATTGTATTATGTGTGAGGATACTGTGAGAGAAATAAGAGGAAGTTACAAAGGGTGTGTTGTAGGTTGTATCCTTTCATTTGCTAGATAATAATAAAGGAAGGACCAGGCAATTTATCTGGTGGACGTATCCCACACTGGTTGAACCACACATATCTTTGTCTCTATTGTATTGTGTATCTTTTGTGTTTTATCTCCTCATTTGTTTTATTTTATTTCTCTGCGATCCTATTTACTCTAACAACTGGTATCAAAGAAAAAAGGTAACTCTAAGGAAAAGAGGGTTCTTGGTTCGAGTGGGAGAAATGGCGGAAGATGGAAAGTTTAGGGTCGAGAAATTTAATGGCCAAAAATAGCATCTATGGAAGATGCAGATGGAATATTATTTATATACAAAGGATATATTACTACCATTGGGTGGAATATCAAAGAAGTCGATGAACATGAAGGATGAATAATGAGAGTTTCTTCATAGAAATACACTAGTAATGATACGATTGAGCCTGGCAACATCGATGGCATTCAATATTTTGAAATAAAAGACAACGAAGGCGCTGATGGATGCATTGGATAAACTGTATTAAAAACCCTTGGCATCCAATAAGGTATTTCTAATGAATAGATTATTTAATATGAATATGTCAGAAGGTGGTTTTTTTGCAGATCATTTAAATGAATTTAATACGGTTACTAATCAGCTAAGTTCTGTAAAAGTGGACTTTGATGATGAGGCTAGGGATCTTCTCATATTGTGCTCATTATCAGAAAGTTGGAATGGATTGGTCATGGTTGTAAGTAACTCTTTCACTGGTTCAGATACTTTAAAATTTGATGATGTTGTTGGTTTTATCCTCAGTGAGGAAATACAATGAAAAAGAATAGCTGAGACATCAGGCAATGCGTTAAAAATGGAGAATAGGGGAAGACAAAAGGATAGAGGAAATGGCTGAGGGAAACAAGATAATTATAGGAAGGGAAGATCCAAATCCAGACTTAGAAATATAGAATGCTAGAATTGTGGAAAGAAAGGACATCTGAAGAAAGACTGCAAAGCTCCAAAGAAACAAAGAGATGGACAACATGAGAAAAATCAGGAAGCAAATGTAACAGATGATGTGTTACAAGATGCTTTGATTATTTTTGTAGATAATATTTGTGAATCTTGGGTACAAGATTCAGGGGCTTCATTTCATGCCACACCCCATAGGGAACATTTTCTAGATTATGTTCAAGGTGATTTTGTACAGGTTCATTTGGGTGATGATGCACCATGGAAAATTGTTGGAATGGGAAAGGTAAAAATAAGCAAAGGAATGGAAACCAATGGTTGTTGAAAGAGGTAATACATGTTCCATATCTAAGAAAAAATCTAATTTCAATAGGGAAGTTGGAAAGTGAAGGTTGTATATCCGTATTTATAGATAATATGTTGAAGGTCACCAAAGGATCACTGGTGATAGAAAAATGAGAGAAGGTAGGTACATTGTATTTATGTACTGGTAATACTGACTGTTCTATCTCTTTATCTTTTACAAGAGTGGATACAACACTTTGGCATCATAGGCTTGGATTCATGAGTGAGAAGAGGATATAGATACTTCACCAAAGAATTTTTTTGCTAGATATTAAACAAATTGATTTGGATTTCTGTGAGCATTGTGTTTATGGAAAACAAAAAAGAGTTAGATTTCTCGGATTCAGAAAAGAAAAGAAGAGTGAAAGGTTAGATATTGTGCATACATATGTATGGGGAACAACTCAAGTATCATCTCTTGGTGGCTCTCGATATTATGTTACTTTTATTGATGATGCAAATAGAAAAACTTGGGTTTATTGCATTCGAAAAAAATCTGATGTTTTTGATATTTTTAAGAAATAGAAATCTTTGGTTGAGAATGAGATTGGAAAAAGGTTGAAGTGTCTCAGATCATACAATGGAGGTGAATATTGTAGAAATGAGTTTGATGATTACTGTTCATACCATGGTATTCGTAGAGAGAAGAAAGTTCTAGGAACACCACAAGAAAATGGTGTGTCAGAAAGGATGAACAGGACAATCATGGAGCGTGCAAGGAGTATGATATTGCATGTTGGTCTGCCCTTATAGTTCTAGGCAGATGTTGTAGATATTGTTGTTTACTTAGTAAACATAGGACCTTCAATCTCTTTGGATGGTGTAATTGAGGAGGCATGGACAGGTAAAAAAGTAAACTATTCTTTCTTGAAGACTTGAACAAAGCTTGAGGAAAAATCCAAGAAATGTACCTTTATTGGATATGGTGTTAATTATTTTGGTTATCGCTTATGGGATTATGAAAATAAAAAAATCATTAGGAGTAGAGATGTNTATTCAATGAGAAGTTCATGTACAAAGATCAGTTTTAGGAAAGATACAAGAAAAAGAAAAACCGAAATACATAGTGCTTGATGAGATCACTGAAAAATAAATTCCAAAGGATCTAGAAAATCAAAATGTACAACAATAGGAGCAACATGTACCTCAAACTCCTACAAGTGTTGTTAGAAGATCTACCAAGTTAAGTATACCCCCTGAACGATACTCTCCTTCATTGTATTATCTATCGGTGACTGATTCTGGTGAATGCAAATGTTATGAAGAGGCAATGTAGGTAGACACCACAAAGTAGTGGGAGAAAGGAATGAAAAAGGGAATGGATTCCCTGGTAAATAACCATAATTTGGATTTGGTTTAGCTTCCTGTAGGAAAAAGAGAATTACAAAATAAATGGGTTTACAAGTTGAAGGAAGAAGATGGAGGAAAAAAAAGGTACAAGGATAGACTTGTTGTAAAGGGGTTTGCACAAAGGAAAGGTATATACTTTGATGAAATATTTTCTCCTCTTGTTAAAATGACTTCAATTAGGACTATTTTAAGTCTTGTGGTAGCAGAATATTTACATCCTGAACAATTAGATGTAAAAACAAATTTTCTCCATGGGGATTTGGAGGAAGAGATTTATATGCAACAACCACAGGGGTACGAGTTCAAAGGGAAGGATAATTTGGTATGCAGGTTGAGGAAGATCTTGTATGGCCTAAAGAAAGCTCCAAGGAAGTGGTATTTGAAGTTTGATAAGTTTATGATAGAACAAGGCTATAGTAAATTTTATTCTAATCATTGTGTTTATTTTAAAAGGCTAGAAAATGGAAGCTATATCATCTTTCTATTGTATGTAGATGAAATGCTTAGTAGGGTCTAATATGCAGGATATAAATGTGTTGACAAAAAAATTAGATAATTCATTTGCGATGAAGGATTTGGGTGATGCAAAGAAAATCCTTGGTATGAGAATAACAAGAGACATGGAAAATTGCAAATTGACATTGTCTCAGGGTGAGTATATAGAGAAGGTGTTGGAGAGATTTAGAATGGAGAATGAAAAACCATTTAGTATAACTTTGGACAACCATTTCAAATTAACTAAGGAAATGTGTCCCAAGATACAAGAGGAGATAAAATACATGTCCAAGGTCCCTTATTCATCAACAGTTGGAAGCTTTATGTATGCGATGTTTTTCTCAAGACCAAATATTTCACATGCAGTGGGAGTTGTGAGCAGGTATATGAAAAATCCAGGTAAACAACATTTGGAGGTAGTAAAGTGGACTTTCATGTATTTGAGAGGTACTTCTACTCATGCATTATGTTTTGAAGGTTTATACATTGTTCTACATGGATATTTTGATTCATATATGGAAGGTGATAAAGATAGTAGGAGGAGCACCACATGGTATGCTTTTACTATAGGTAGAACAACGGTAAGTTGGATTTTGAAACTGCAAAAGGTTGTTGCAATTTCAACAACAGAGGCAGAGTATGTTGTTGCTACATAGGCTAGTAAAGAGATGATTTGCTTACAGTGGTTTATGGAGGAATTAGGAAAGAAGCAAGAGAATAACATGTTGTACTGTGATAGTGATAGTGTCATTCATATTTCAATGAACTCATCCTTCCATTCAAAGACTAAGCATATACAACTGAGGTACCATTTCCTACGATCTGTCTTGGAAGATGGACATTTGAAGTTGGAAAAGTTACACACTACCCAGAATCCTGTAGACATGTTAACTAAGGGAGTAACCAGGGAGAAATTGAGTTTCTTCTTAGTTTCAGTTGGTCTTCAAGCATGAAGATGAACATGAGAAAATTTTCAGGTCCAAGAAGGATCATAGTCTAAGAAATACAACAATGATGGATTTGTAGAGATTAATCTCCAAGTGGGAGATTGTTGGTTGTGGAGCCTGATTATCTTCCTAATTCAGAGGCCTTTGTTTTCAGCTGTATTTATACTCCATGAAGACTTTACAGTCGAGAAAAATGTATAGTCCTCCACGTGGGGGAATGCAAAGGGGGGGTTACCCCACCTGCGGGTTGTGGGGGCAAGCGGGCCCTCGAAGGAAAATTTGACTGGTAAATGTATATTGTAATTTGATAGTAAATATGGACCATTCATTATAAGGTTGCAGATCTGATGGTAGAAGTTATGTTAGGTTTTTTTTCCCTATAAGGAAACCCTATTTTATGAGGGAAATGCATTGCAACTATGTATCATTCTGAATATTGTATTCTATGTGAGGAGACTATGAGAGAAAAAATAGGAAGTTATAGCAGGTGTGTTGTAGGTTGTATCCCTTCATTTGATGGATAATAATAAAGGAGGGACCTGGAAATATCTCTATTGGACATAGCCCACACTGGGTGAACCATGTATATCTATGTCTCTATTGTATTGTGTATCTTTTGTGTTTTATTTCCACATTTGTTTTATTTTATTACTTTGCGATCATGTTTACTCTAATGTTTTTGGCCTGGAAGTGCCCACTAGATAATTGATGTGGGCCATTAAAAATTTGTAATCCTTGGATATAACTTTCTTATGAGATACTGAGTGCCCCAAATGGAGATTATATGAAAAAGTAATGCCCCAAAGAAGTATACATATCAACTAACCACATCGGGACCCATAGACCATTTGGCATTGATCAAGATTATGCTGAGAACGAAATGAAGGTAGATATATAACAAGGAAATAAATAGAGATATTGCAAGAAACAAAAAGATACAGTAATACTCAATTTCTACTAAAGACTGAAATATTAAGAGAATGTAAAAGAAAATACATAGTGAAATAAACTCACTAGAATGGTGGTAACTTATCTATGAGAAGAGATGTGATGGCTACACACATTCGAAAGAATATGATTACAATGAGGCTCCAAAGGAATTTTTAACTTAAATCATAAATTAGAAAACCCTAAATATCCAAAAACCTAACCCACAAAGATGAAACACCAAAAGGTTTGTGGGCCCCGATGGAGGTAGTTGATACATAAACTTCCCTAGGGCATAAATTTTTCATACGATCTCCTTTTGGGGTGCTCAATAGATAAGGAATACACATTCCAAATGGAAAAATATAGGCTGTTGACATCTATTGGGCATTTCGATATCAGAAAAACACCATTTATCACCTCAAAATGACCTTGGAAGTTTGGGACCCCAAAAATTGTAGAAAAACTACCAAAATGAAAACTGTATGTTGAGCTAGTGGAATAGGTGGGTGGCCACCGATGTCCACCTAGATTATTCGTACCCTATTAGGAATAAATGGTCTCCATTGCATTGAGTGACCCCATCAAATGGGGAAAATTCTACTAAACATGATGCTTGGTGAGTCACTTGCCTTGGTGTAGTAGTTGCCCTGCATTGAGAACCCGATAGAATTAGATATTCTATTGTTGGGTTCCCTTAATATGTGTTTCCATGATATGTTCTCAGATAATGATATACAATTACAACTTATCTTTGCTCAATGGATACAAAACACTCATTCTTAGAAGATCAACGGTTTCCTATTCCATGCAATCAAGGTTGAGCTTTATAGGTTTCAAATGCTCTGCCACCTCCTATGTGTCTATTAGTGGTGGAAAATATGGCCGAAGGAGGTCCATATTGAATATTATATGTAATCCAAGGAAGGGGAGAATACTTTCTCAAAAGAATTATCACCCACGACCTTGGTGATGGTGTATGGTCCATAGGGAAGTGGTTGCAGCGTCTGATGGGGTCCTTTCATGCACTATTTTTGAAAATTTATCCAAACCTTGTCTCCCACATGAAACTTGTGGGGAACAAAGTGCTGGTCATGGTGCTACTTGTACTTAGCATTGGATTTTTGCAAAATATCATGGACCTATTGGTAGATGTGATAGATTTTTCAATGAATTTGGTAGATCTTCTTTGACCTT
>JZKD02S1720420.1:91656-109010 GCA_000966675.3 Picea glauca
GCCTTCCCCAAGAAGCTCATGTAAATGAGCCCCACCCTTAGAGAAAAGGGTAATTAATATAGGAATAAACATGTATCCCCTTAAGTCCCCTCTCTTGTGGAATCATAGCCCTCTATAACTCTCATCCTTGTCCGTCTAGAAGCCAAGCATGTATTTATTATTAATAATGATAAAAAAATTACATGTCTTGGGTACACTGGCATTTTAATAATTGTTTGGGTACCTTGGCCTCTCAACATTGTAACAATACATTATTTAAAATGGGGGTTCAAAACTTGGGGTTCCAAAATTTTAACAGATTATTTTTTCTAAAACATTGCCTAGCCACCTCATCATTTCGAATTTGGGATGGAGGTTTTTGGATCCATTTTTCTTGGATATTGAGAAGAATGTAATATATTTATAAAATATAGGAATGAAAAGAGTGAGAGAGGGGGGGAGATCTCTATTTTTTCTTTCATTGTAAAAATTTCAAGAGATAATTTTTTATTATATTTTCTTATGTAAAGATATCAACTGCTTATGAAGCCAATGGTTACTGTGTGTTTCTATTCTCTGTTTATCATCTCTTTTACTTGATCTTGAACATATTTTGTTGTTGTATGATACATGACTACAAATATGTGTGGAGAAGGTTTCTTTATAGGATATATTGCAACTTTGCCACATAAATGTTTAATCCCTTTGAATATTATTTGGAAAGGGTTTCTGAGTAATGATTCATTCATCTACTGAGTAAAGGAATTAAATAATAGGTTTCTCTTTCATGAATTTATTAGTTTTTGTTCCAAAATTCTTCCATACCATATCACTAATCTTATTTCACTGATCATAGGTTTTATTTACCTAGTTTTTTGCACATAGGAAAGTGGTTTAAATAGCTCAAATGATAAGCCTCATTGAAAGAATGGAAAGTGGTTTAAGTGCGTGAGGGAAATAATCATATGAAATACAGGAGTGAAGGAGCAGACGAGCCAATGACCAACCCCACAATCAAACCAGGGATGGGTTTTAGTATTTTTGTGGGGAATCAAGAACCTCATGGCCTTCCCCAAGAAGCTCACGTAATTGATCCCATCCCTTAGGAAAAAAGGGTAATTAACATAGGAATAAACACTTATCCCCTCAAGTCCCCTCTCTTGTGGAATCATATCCGCCTATAACTCTAGTCCTTGTCTATCTAGCAACCAACCATGTATTTATTATTAATAATGATAAAAACATTACATGTCTTGAGCACACTGGAATTTTAATAATTGTTTGGGCACCCTGGCCTCTCTGCATTGTAACAATACATTATTTAAAATGGGGGTTCAAAACCTGGGGTGTTACATCTCCTCCCCCTTATTTTGGCACTGTCCTCAGTGCATATACAAAATATAGATCAAAATTTCAAATTTATTCAAAAACATGCGGTTACTCTACCCGCATGGAATCTTCATGCTCTCAGGTAGCATCTCCAGGACCATAGAAGGTATAATGAACTTTTACCATCTCTATAACTCGATTCCGGAGCATTTTTACCTTTCTGTCCAATACCCGTATCGACTGAACCTGAAAGTCTCCCTCCTTCTCTACTTGAATTAGATGCCAATAAATAACAATGTTAGGGTCATGTACATGTTTCTTTAGTAAAGATACATGAAATACATTATGCACATTCATGGAAGCAGGCAATGCAAGCATGTATGCAATTGGCCATATTCTGTCCAATATTTCAAATGGACCATAGAATCTGGCTGTCAGCTTTGTACAACTACCCAATTTCAATGAGATTTTCTTGGGATTCACTTTCAAAAGTACATGCTCCCCTACTTTAAATTCTCTAGATATCCTGTTCTTGTCCTCATAAAATTTTTGTCTATCCCAAGTTGCCTTTAAATTATGCTTGATATTAACCACCTGGTCTTCCATGTCCTTGAGCAACTCTAACCCAAGTACCACTCTATCTACTGGGTTGTCCCATCTTACTGGAGTATCACATTTCCTACCATACAAGGCTTCAAATGGGCTCATTCTCAATTAATCTTGATACCCATTATTATATGCAAACTCAACCAAGTGTAAGTAATCTTCCCACTTAGATGGCTTATCCATCACATACATTCTCAGCATGTCTTCAATTATTCAATTGACCCTCTCTATTTGCCCATCTATCTGGGGATGATATGTTGTGCTAAAGTTTAGATTTGTGCCAAATCCTTTAAACAATCCCCTTCATAAATTGGAGGTAAACTTTGTATCTCTGTCTGAGAAAATTGTCCTAGGTATCCCATGCAACCTAACAATTTCCTTCATGAAAAATTCTGCAATATTAGTCGTTGTATGCATTGTCTTCATAGGCACAAAATGAGAATCCTTTGTTAATTTGTCAAACACCACCATGATTGAATCATGTTGCTTATTCATTCTGGCTAATCCTATGATGAAATCCATGGTGATCACTTCCCATATCTTCTCTAGGATTATCAATGGATGCAACAAACCCGTTGGGTGCCTATGCTCAGCCTTCACCTTCTGAAATTCCATACATCGAGCAATGAAATCAAGAACATCCTTTTTCATTCCCGGCCAAAAGAAATGGCTTCTTACTCCTGTAATTGTTTTATGGTAACCAGGATGTCTAGCATAAGGAACATCATGCATTTCCTTTAGTACCAAATTACTCAGTTCTCTAAAGCAAGGAACATAGATTCTATTTTTATACATGAGTAATCCGTTTTCCCTTATCTCATTCTCCTTTATTTTTTACTATACATTTCCTCACTGTAAGTTTTCCTTTACCTGTAGGTAATGTTGGTCTGTAACAAGACCATCTAAAATTATGTTCTTCAAGTTTGACTGATGCATACTACCAATAGTAGCATGCATGAGATGCACTCTTCTACTAAGCGCATCAAAAAATTTATTCTTGTTTCCTTTGATATGCTTGATATCGAAGTCATATTCACTTAAAAATTCCAGCCATCTTGTTTGCCTAGCATTCAAGGTCGGCTGTTCAAAGAGATACTTTAGGCCAATGTGGTCTATTCTTAATTCAAATTTCTTCCCCATGATATAATTCCTCCACATCTTCAAGGCGTGAAAAATGGCAGAAAGTTCCAAGTCATGTGTGGCATAGTTCCTCTCATGTTCCTTAAGATTTATGGACTCATATCGAATGACATGTCCATTTTGTGTGAGGAACCCCCCAAGTACTTCCTTACATGCATCTATACATACCAAAAAACTTTAATTTGGGCCAACAATCATTAACACAGGTGCACTAGTAAGTAATTCCTTCAACAGATTAAAATTATTTTCACACTTGAGTGTCCATTCGAATTTAGTTCCCTTCTTTTGCAAAGAAGTGATGGGATGAGCAATCTTAGAGAACCCTACTATGAACCTTCTATAGTAGCCAACTAATCCCATAAAAGATATGATGTCTAACACATTTCTGGGTGTTTTCCATCCTCTAATGTCTTCGATCTTCTTTAGATATACTGCTATGCCCTACTATGCAATAATGTGTCCCAAGTAATGGATCTTCTTTTGATCAAAATAACACTTACTCAACTTGGCATACAACTGATTTTCTCTCAGTACTTGCAACACCAGTCTTAAGTGATGTTCATGCTCTTCTTCAGACCTAGAATAGATAAGTATGTCATCCAAGAATACTATGACAAACTTATCCAAATAATTTCTGAATATGCCATTCATTAAGCACATGAAGACAACTGGTGCATTGGTCAGTCCAAATGGCACCACTACAAATTCATAATGCCCATACTTGGTCCTAAAGGCTGTCTTATGAATGTCTTTTTCCTTGATTCTTACTTGATGGTATCCTACCCTCAGGTCAATCTTTGAGAATATATTTTATCCTCTTAGCTGATCAAAGAGGTCATCAATTCGGGGTAGAGGATACTTGTTCTTTATAGTGTACTTGTTCAATTTTCAGAAGTCCATACATAACCTTAAGGTTCCATCCTTCTTTTTGAAAAAAAGTATTGGTTTTCCCTAAGGTGAAACACTTGGACTTATGTACCCTTTCTTCAACAATTCCTCCAACTACATTTGTAATTCTTTTAACTCTGGTGTGCTAATTCTGTAAGGTGTTTTT
Source organism: Picea glauca (assembly GCA_000966675.3). NCBI lineage: Eukaryota > Viridiplantae > Streptophyta > Pinopsida > Pinales > Pinaceae > Picea > Picea glauca. The sequence goes on from JZKD02S1720420.1 coordinate 95,765, forward strand.
GACACCAGGGCAGCTCCTGGCACTAAATCAATTGAGAAATCTATCTCCCTTCTTGGTGGAAATCCGGGTATTTCTTGGAATACATCTTCAAATTCCTGTAGTACCGAGAAATATTCGAGGCTTGACCCTTTTGTATTATCTGGCTCTTCCACATGAGCTTCATACAATTGACATCCTTTCCTAAAACATATTTTTAGATGTAAGGATAAAATATCCCTTATAGAGATGGGTCTTGGAACTCCTTTCACAGTGATTTGTTTTCCATTTCCATCAAGACATGTAAATGTCTTGTTATGACAATCTAGGATAGCATGATGCTTGTCCAACAAATCCATTCCAACTAGAATATCATAAGACCCCAATGGTATGATGTTTAGATCCACACTAGTATTCATGCCATTAAGACTTATGGAACAACTTTTGACCATATCATGGATTCTTTTTTTGGTTCCAGTGGCTAACTGAACCAAACTTGCTTTTCCAAGTTTAATTTTCTCCAAATGTAATATATCCACTATCTTAGGATCAATGTAGAAATGACTTTCTCTTGAATCAATCAAAATAACAATAGGTTGATTTATGATCTTATCTTCCATCTTGATCATATTAGACTGACACTCTTCTTGTCGATCATTTAAAACTGCATAGATTCTTCCCATATCTTCGACTGTTTTAGCTTCTTGGATGTTGGGCACATTCTTCACTTTGTCCTTTCTGTGTGGGAAATCCTTGTATAGGTGATCTTCCTTGCATACCCAACATTGGATTGGTGGTCTTCCCCTTTTTCCTAAGGAATATTCCTTCTTGAAATCTCCCTTAGCATATTGATCTTGATGATTTCTATTAGGATCATTCCTATTGAAGTAAGGTTTGAATCCGTTCCTCCTCTTATCAGAATTCACATTTTTCTTGTCCTTCCAAGGTTTCTGCATAGATTCCCTTCCTTGACCTTGCTCATACATGTATTTAGCCTTCCTTATGGCCTCCATCAAGGTCTTGGGTTCATCATACTTTATCTTTTCCTTATAAAAGGTTGGTAGTCCACCTATAAATATCTGTATTTTCACTTTCTCATCATCAATGAACCTGACATACTTTAACAATCCCAAGAACTTCTTCTCATACTCTACCATAGTCATGCTTCCCAACCGTAGTTCCAAGAGATCTTGCATTTTATTTTCATATAAATTCTCTAATAGGTACTCCTTCTGGAAGTACTTCTTGAACTTCTTCCAAGTGATCCTACTCTCTTTAACATGTTCCACTTGCTTCAGTTGGTCCCACCACATTGCATATTTCTTTTGTAAATGGTAGGTGGAAATCCTAGCTTCTAGGTTGGACAAATAGTTATGCAACTGAAAATATATCTCGAGCCCAAGCAACCATGCTTTGACATCATCTTCCCTTTCTCTTTCACCCTCAAAGGAAGGTGTCTTGAGCTTCCTCAACTCTCCTTGCAAACTATCTACCTCTTGTTTCCTTCTTTGGTGTCTGATAGGAGACACCTCTAGACTCCTTACGAGATCATCTGATGAATAAAAAATTATTTCCGAGTAAGGAGGTAAGTGGTGTCCATGAGCTCTACTATCACTTCTGGAATAACCATCTCTTCCATGATCATCCCTTCTTTCATGGCACATGCCTTCTTCCCCTTGTCTTGATTTTGATCCCTTCTTCATTTGTCTCTACAACTGATTTAAGCTCTACAAAACTTGAGGATTTATTTGAATTTTCTCTCTCATTAGTCTCTCGTTGTCTTCTTTGTAGCTCTCTATTTCCATCTTCAGGATTCTTACCATTTCTATTAACATTTCCTGTTCTCCTTTTCCCTTGTGTCCATTGGACTCTATCTCTGCATTACCAACTCTGGTATTATGGCCTTTGGCCTCCTTATCATGATTGGAGGCTCCCTCACCTTCTTCCATTTCCTCAATACACATTCTGAGTTGAGGTGTTTAAATCCCTTAATTCTGCAAAATGTGCAAGCGACCATTTTGTTAGAATTATGCATACAATAAACAAAATTGCCAAACCATGCTACATGTATCATTTTTTTTTTTTCATGGAGATCATATCCCCATTCTCCAAAATAACAGTGTTTTGTTATCCTTGGCTGACACAAAATTTCATCTTGTGTGGGCACTTCCTTCAAACCACCTTCCTAGGTGACCACGACTAGAAACCACAACTAAATCCTTCCTTAGCACTTTTTTGTCTCGAAGACCACCAATTCGTCCCTTAGCCCTCAACTCTCAATCTTCATAAGACCACAACCATGAACTTATACTTAGCTGAAAAAGTGCTTGTCCAGAGCTTCAAGACTTCAGAAATTTCAGCTAGGACCAGATCAATGGTCCTCGTCCTCTTTCACAATCAATGATCGATATCCACTTCAGGACTCCACGCTTCGAGAGTCTCAACTTTCCTCGCTTGCCTCCTCCCAGAACACTTTTACCCATATTTCATGATCTGTTGATGGGTGTCCTCCCACAGATCAATGACTGTGAATCTCTTCGGCTCTTCAGGCTTCGAAAGTTTCAAAACTTTCCTACTGCACTTTCTCCTAGAGTGCTTTCACTCAAAGTCAACGATCCTTCAACGTGTGTCTTCTGGAATCAATGGTCGATATGTACTCCGACCTTTAGGCCTTCAGGATTTTTCGACCCAACGCAACCTGTCACATATTTTCCCACTGGAGTGCCCAGTCGCCAGACCGAACGATCTATCACCATGTGGTGAAATACTGGAAGCAAACACATGGCCCAATCAGGCAGGTGACACATGTCATGTTCTAACTGACATTTCAATACTCCATATGCTCAAAAATTACTGACATGTGGCACACATCCCATGTGTCCACGTCATCCCAGGTGACCTCCACAAGCCATGTCACTTCGGAAATTATGGGGTCCACATCACCTCCTGGTGATGTCATCATGCCCCATCACTTTGGCTCTTTGGGCTTCAGGACTTCAGGAGTTTCCACACTAGCACACTTCCAATTCTCTCGAACTCCAAATTCCTGAACTAGCCAATCTGTCACCATGTGTCCTCTTGGATCGGATGACTAAGATTCTCTTTGTATCTTCGAGGTTCAGAAATCTCAATTCTCAACTTCTCCTTGCTCTTCTTTTCCTAAAGTTCTTTCACCCAGAGCACATGATCGATTGAAGCATGTCCTCCTATAGATCGACAGTCCCCGGCTACTTACACTCTTTTGAGGTTCGTCACTTGAGTACTAACATGTCACATCACTGCATGGCTTTCAATTTGCAGGGGCACACATCGACGATTTGGAGTAACCCACTTTTCACCCTGCAATTCTCCTTATGATGACACATAACCTCTTGGTGAAATCATGGTTTGGATTGTGGGACTTCCTTGGGAAATTATCTCCCGTGCAACTTTGTTCCCCACAATGCCTCCTGTCCATTGATCTCACTCTCCAATGGGATCTGATGGTTTTGACCTTAGTCCTTTCTTACTTTTCATTGGACAACCCTTGTTCACCTATCCTCTGATCCAATGATCCCGGATCTCTCCAAGTCCTACACTGGCGATTGCTCCCAAATTTGAAGGGGGATGTTCACGATCCTTTGAACCCCTTACAATGGATCTCTGATGATCTAACTCCTGCATAGATTCTGAAATGCCATTCCTCTTGAGATTTTCAACTTCGCAGTTAGAGTTCGATCTCGACCACAAGACTCCAACCAATAGACCCGACCCATACCGGCCCAATGTTTCAAATAGAATATATGATTCCAAAATATAACATACCTAGCCACCCATAGGCTGGGGCATTCTACCTTCAAGCCCACCCTTGGACTTCATACTCTTACCGATGGCTTCTTTAATTAATAAGAACGCATAAGATACAATATTTAGCGACATGCACAAAAATATCCAACAAGCATGCATAATGTAATATTTAGTTAAATGATAATTAAATACATAGTGGAATACATTCATAGACAGATAATAATATCACAATAGAGAGCACTTATATTTATAAAAATGCGACACCAACTGGCTGTAGACCAAGGACATTCCACCCAATCATAGACACCACTGCTCCAAATCTCAAAAATAGTGTCACCCCTGTGCCAGGGCTATGAATCCATACAGACGGTTCCAGAGTGTACTTGGGTTCCCAAACCAATCATCTATCAATCTCTCATAGGTTTCCCAACACCCACAACAATCCAAGTACCCAACTCTCTTCCACCCAACCCGTACCACCCCAAGAGAACGAACTTCCACCCTTCTCTGCCACGTAGTCCCTCAAACAATCCTTTTCCTTTTTCCAGGGCCTCCAGCATATCTGGTCCAGAATATCAATGCTAGAACTCTCAAGACTCATAGTTGTAGCAAAACAGGGCACATGACAATGCATCTCAGACATGCAGGGCCCAGATCATGGCTGGATTGCACCAATGACCATTACAACCAACCATTTAGTGGCTAATATTCAACAGTACCTTCCCCTTTTCCAATCCAAGATGCAGGTGAGGATGGACCAATGGATGGGTGAGTGAGTGCATGAAAGTGAGTGAGGGAAAGAATGGTACAAAATGAAGGAGTGAAGGAGAAGACAAGCCAATGAACAACCCCACAATCAGACTGGGTTTGGGTTTAAGTATTTTCGTGGGGAATCAAGAACCTCCTGGCCTTCCCCAAGAAGATCACGCAATTGATCCCCTCCCTCAGGGAAAAAGGGTAATTAACATAGGAATAAACATTTATCCCCTCAAGCCCCCTCTCTTGTGGAATCATAGCCCTCTATAACTCTCGTCCTTGTCCGTCTAGAAGCCAGGAATGTATTTATTATTAATAATGATAAAAACATTACATGTATTGGGCACACTGGACTTTTAATAATTGTTTGGGCACCTTGGCCTCTCAACATTGTAACAATACATTATTTAAAATAGGGGTTCAAAACCTGGGGTTCCAAAATTTTGACAGATTATTTTTCCTAAAACATTTCCTAGCCACCTCATCATTTTGAATTTGGGATGGAGGTTTTTGGATCCATTTTTATTTGATATTGAGAAGAATGTAATATATTTATAGAATAGAATAATGAAAAGAGTGAGAGAGGGGGGGAGATCTCTATTTTTTCTTTCATTGTAAAACTTTCAAGAGCTAATTTTTTATTATATTTTCTTATGTAAATATATCAACTTCTTATGAAACCAATGGTTATTGTGTGTTTCTATTCTTTGTTTATCATCTCTTTTACTTGATCTTGAACATATTTTGTTGTTGTATGATACATGAATGCAAATATGTGTGGATAAGGTTTCTTTATAGGATATATTGCAATCTTTTCCACATAAATGTTTAATCCCTTTGAATCTTATTTGGAAAGGGTTTTTGAGTAATGATTCATTCATCTACTGAGTAAAGGAATTAAAGAACATGTTGCTCTTTCATGAATTTATCATCTTTTGTTCCAAAATTCTTCCATACCATATCACTTATCTTATTTCACTGATCATAGGTTTTATTTACCTAGTTTTTTGCACATAGTAAAGTGGTTTAAATAGCTCAAATGATAAGCCTCATTGAAACCAAATGTGTGATCTTTCCACCATAAAATTATTGAGAATTTTGAAACAAGATATGCTAGGATTGACTCAATAGTAGTCTTGAGTTGACTTCTAGCACTAACAGTTGGAATGGGAAAGGTAAAAATAAAAAAAAATGAATGAAAACAAATGGTTGTTGAAAGAGATAAGACATGCTCAAGATCTAAGGAAAAATCCAATTTCAACAAGGCAATCTTAAAGTGAAGGTTGCATATCCATATTTACAGATAAGGTGTGAAAGGTCACCAAAGGATCACTGGTGATAGAAAAAGGAGAGAAGGTAGGTACATTTTATTCAGGGATGATTTTAAGGATGAAAATTTATTTTTAAATATAGAAAACTTGGAGAATCTTAGTAATCCTTCATATGCCAACTATAAATGTTTGGCGATATTTTTGTAAAAATATTCAGATTTATAAGAATTTTATAGAGTTTGTATAACATTTTGGTGATTTTTAAGTTAAAATAATTTTATCCTACAGAATTTGAGCGAATCATTTTTAGAATAGTGAATTTTGTTTGGGGGAAAACCATGGAAAATTATCCCATGAGAGAAATTTAGCCCCTAAAATCATCCATGATTGTATTTATGTACTAGTAATATTGACTCTTCTATCTCTTTAGCTTCTATAGGAGTGGATACAACACTGTGGCATTGTAGGCTTGGGCACATGAGTGAGAAGGGGATGCAGATACTTCAAAAAATAAATTTGTTTCTGGATCTTAAACAAATTGATTTGGATTTCTGTGAGCATTGTGTTTATGGAAAACAAAAGAGAGTCATATTTCTGAGAGTCGGAAAAGAAAAGAAGAGTGAAAGTTTAGAGCTTGTGCATACAGATGTATGGGGACCAAATCAAGTATCATCTCTTGGTGGCTCTCATTATTATGTTACTTTTATTGATGATGCAACTAGAAAAACTTGGGTTTAATTCATTCGACAAAAAATGATGTTTTTGATACTTGTAAGAAATGGAAAGCTTTGGTTGAGAATGAGAAAGGAAAAAGGTTGAAGTGTCTCACATCAGACAATGGAGGTCAATATTGCAGCAAGGAGTTTGATGATTACTGTTCATACCATGGGATTCATAGAGAGAAGAAAGTTCTAGGAACACCACAAGAAAATGGTGTGTCAGAAAGGATGAACATGACAATCATGGAACATGCAATGAGTATGAGATTGCATGCTAGTTTTCCCTTACATTTCTGGGAAGATGTTGTAGATAATGTTGTTTACTTAATAAACATAGGACCTTAAAACTCTTTGGATGGTATAATTCCAAAGGAGGCATGGACAGGTAAAAATTTAAACTATTGTTTTTTCAAGACTTTTGGTTGTGAAGAATTTGTCCATATTGATAAAGAAAATAGAACAAAGCTTGACGCAAAATCCAAGAAGTGTACCTTTACTGGATACAGTGTTAATGATTTTGGTTATCGCTTATGGGATTATGAAAATCACAAAATCATTAGGAGTAGAGATATCATATTCAATGAGAAGGTCATGTACAAATATCAATTGCAGGGAAATAAACAGGAAAAAGAAAAACCATAATACATAGTGCTTGATGTGATCACTGAAAAATAAATTCCAAAGGTACTAGAAAATCAAAATGTACAACATCAGGAGTAACAAGTACCTCAAACTCCTGCAAGTGTTGTTAGAATATCTACCAGGTTAAGTAGACCCCCTGAACGATACTCTCCTTCATTGTATTATTTATTATTGACTTATTTTGGTGAACGAGAGTGTTATGAAGAGACAATGCAAGTAGACACTAAAAAGAAGTGGGAGCAAGGCATGAAAGAGGAAATGGATTCCCTAGTAAATAACCAGACTTCGGATTTGTTTTAGTTTCYTAAAGTAAAAATATAATTACAAAATAAATGGGTTTACAATTTGAAGGAAGAAGATGAAGGAAACATCGGTACAAGGCTAGACTTGTTGTAAAGGGGTTTRCACAAAAGAAAGGTATAGATTTTGATGAAATATTTTCTCTTGTTGTTAAAATGACTTCAATTAGGACTATTTAAAGTCTTGTGGCAGTAGAATATTTACATGTAAAACCAAATTTTCTCCATGGGGATTTGGAGGAAGATATTTATATGCAGCAACCATAGGGGTATGAGGTCAAAGGGAAGGAAAAATTGGTATGTAGGTTGAAGAATAGCTTGTATGGCCTAAATAAAGCTCCAAGGAAGTGGTATTTTAAGTTTCACAGATTTATGACAGAAAAAGGTTATAGTAGATGTCATTCTAATCATGTTTATATTAAAAAACTAGAAAATGGAAGCTATATTATCTTGCTATTGTATGTAGATGACATGCTTGTTGAAAGGTCTAATATGTAGGATATAAATGTGCTCAAGAAGAAATTATATAATTCATTTGCGATGAAGAATTTGGGTGTTGCAAAGAAAATCCTTGGTATGAGAATAACAAGAGATATGAAAAATCACAATTTGACATTGTCTCAGGGTGAGTACATAGAGAAGGTGTTGGAGAGGTTTAGAATGAAGAATGAAAAACTAGTTAATACACCTTTGGACAACCATTTCAAATTAACAAAATAAATGTGTCCCAAGACACAGGAAGAGATATAACACATGTCAATTGTCCCTTATTCATCAGTAGTTGGTAGCTTGATGTATGTGATGGTTTGCACAAGATCAAATTTTGCACATGCAGTGGGAGTTGTGAGTAGGTATATGAAAAATCCAGGTAAAGAACATTGGGATGTATTAAAGTGGATTCTCAGGTATTTGAAAGGTACTGCTACTCATGCATTATGTTTTGGAGGTTCATACACTGTTCTACAAGGATAAGATTGATTCAGATGTGGCAGGTGATAAAGATAGCAAGAGGAGAACCATAGTGTATGTTTTTACTATAGGTGGATGATTCATATTTTATGAGTAGAATGAAATGAACACAGATTATTATTATTCTTAACACATAGATACAAGAACAATAGAGATACAATAACAAATATACAATAGAACTAGTTTCTATTCAATAAGAAAATGTGTTGAAACTATAAAATTCAACGGAAAACAAGCTTGTTAGAATGGTGGAGGCTTATCTCTGAGAAGAGATGTGACAACTATGTTCATTTACAAGAAGATGATTACAATGAGGCTCCCCAAACCTTTTTAAAATAAAAAAGAATGCAAAAACTCTAGACATCCAAAAACCTAACCCTAGGAGATGAAGCGCCAAAAGTCATGTGGGACCCGTTGGGGTAAGTTAGTACATCAACTTCCCAGGGTCATAAATTTTTCATACGATCTTTGTTTTAGGTGCATGATAGCCCATTGGAAAGGTCTATCAGAGGAATACACATGCTTCCATAAAAAATTGACGCCATCTATAATTTTACTATGGAGAGACCTAAAAACGTTGTTTAGGGCCTCAAAACGACCTTGGAAGTTGGGGACCCAAAATCTAGAAAAAAACTGGGAAACTAGAAAACTCCCAAAATGAGCTAGTTTGAATAGGTGGGATGCCACTGACATCGATATGGATCAGTGGAAAAACAATAATTTGGATTTCAAAACTGCAAAAGGTTGTTTCACTTTCAATAAAAGAGGTAAAGTATGTTGATGCTACAAAGGCTAGTGAAGAGATTATTTGGTTACAAAGGTTTATGGAGGAATTGGGAAAGAAGCAACAGAATAATAGGTTGTACTGTGACAACTAGAGTTCCATTCATATTGAAAATAACTTATCCTTCCATTCAAATACTAAGAATATATAGATCAGGCACCATTTCATATGATTCGTCTTGGAAGATGGACATTTGAAGTTGGAAAAGATACACACTATCTAGAATGCTGCAAACATGTTAACAAAGGGAGTAACCAGGGAGAAACTGAGTTCCTTCTCAGTTTTATTTGGTCTTTAAGAATGAAGGTGAAGATGAGAAATTTCCTAGGTCTAAGGTGGAGTATAGTCCAACAAGTACAACAACAATGGAGTTGTAGTGACCAGTCTCCAAGTGGGAGATTGTTGGTTGTGGAGACTGATTATCTTCCTGTTCCATAGGTCATTGTTTTTAGTCGTGTTTATACCCCATGGATACTGTACACCCCAAAATATTATACACTCAGGAATACTGTACATCCTTCCATGTGAGGGGGATTTCCCCCCCTATAGGGTTCGGTGGAAAGTGGTCCCCCGATGGGGAATCATGGGGACAATGTTCCCCGATGGGGGTTTCAGGGGAGAAGCCCCCAAAGGAAAAATTTCCTTGTAAATGTATATTGTAATTTCATAATAAATTTGGACCATTCATTATAAGGTAACATATATGACGTTATAAGTTATGTTATGGTTTTTATCCCTAGAAGGCAACCCTCTTTTATGAGGGAAATGTATTTGGGCTATGCATCATTGCGAATATTGTATTCTGAGAGATGATACTATGAGAGAAAGAAGAGGAAGTTACAACAGATGTGATGTAGGTTCTATCCCTTCATTTGCTAGATAATAAAAATGAATGACCTAGAAATTTCTCTAGTGGACGTAGTCCACAGTGGGTGAACCACATATATCTGTGTCTCCATTCTATTGTGTATCTTCTGTGTTTTATTTCAGAATTTTATTTTATTTTATTGCTCCATGATCCTATTTTTCTAACACTTTTAACTACGTCAATCGACCTTCTGGTTCTTAGTCGATCATCGGGTCTAGTCGATAGGGTTGACTAGCCCCTACAACATCTCCACCCACCTCAATTCCTTGCTTGTCTTGAGAAAGTGGGGGTCGTAAAAAATATTTTTTTCATATTTTGATTACAATATTACAATATGGAGAAGTAGAAGATGAAGAGAGAAAGATAAATATGTAAGAAGAGGAGACAAAATATTTATATGGATGACCGACTTAAATTATTTTTTCTAGTTGATCTGCTATGCTTGGATTTCCTCCATTGGTTTCGTCGGCATCCTTGTTCTTTTCTCTTTTTGTGATGACTTTGAAGGAAGTCTGAATAATACTAGGGGTTGAATGTTTTGTTTGTTGAATGAAGTCACACCATGTGTTAATCTCCTATTGCACTTCCATATTTATAATTTTTGACTAGGAAATCAAGTCAACTTTCTCATCTATACTTGATGTCTGAGATGTTCCTGATTCTTGGTTGAATTTCTATTCTATTTTTTGAATTTTACATGTGAGTTGTGTAACATACCTGGGTTTCCTTGCCGGCGCATGCTACTTCAAAGAAACTGCTCTATTCATGTTCTGATACCAATGGTAATACCCCCAACCTTCTACTGGGAAATGTCACTTGAAATAATACAAAACAAGTCTACTCACTATGTTATGATAATCAAAACTATCCATACCTAGGCATAGGCCTATTGGGCTATGGCATAAATAGATCTTTGTGGAACATCATACATATAAACTTAAACAACTAATATGCATTATACTAATACATAAACAAATTCAGAAATAACAGTAATCCTATTCATACAACATATACATGCAAAACTCATAAATATAAGGCATGTACAAATACACAACATGCAATGAACACGTAAATGGTACATATCCTTTTATAGAAGACCACCAACTACATGCAAAACTTCCACAAACTTGCCAACTTTAGACCACGCTAGTCATCACTCTCAGCAATGGGTCACCCCTAAGCTGGGACTAAAATCCACCCAGGGTAAAGGGAATCCTAGGCTAGGATAAGACTATGGAAGGTTGCACAATGCAACATGAAGGATTCCCTCCAAGGAGCCTACTTACACCCACCACTCATAGAATCTCATTACCCACATGACTGTCCCACCCCAAGAATATGCACCTTCACTATTCCATAGTCCATTAGCTACTCCACTTCCCTTCCAAGGCTTCATCAACCATCCGGATCAAGAATTCTCAGATATTTGTAGCTTCTGCTGGACTCCCTCTAAGAGAAATCACTTCACCAACAATATCTCTCACCTGAAGAGAGTTGCTCACGGGCCTGAAAACTTTCTTATTCAATCCATGGGCCTAACAACCTGCCTCTTTAAAAACATAGGCCTAACAACCTTCTTCTTTTGTCCACATCCTAAGTCAAATGGGTAACCACAGTGGAAAATTTGGGTATGGGATCTGGTAATGAAAACAATCCACACCAGTTCAGTGAAAATGTGGGTAGAAACAAAAAAATAGATAGGGATTGATATGGCTCAGGAACTATGCATTTGTGATGTGTCCCATAGGAAAAACATGTTAGCTTCATGAGTTTGTAGGTTTTATAAGTTGTAGAGGTCAATGATGGAGGAATGGTTAGCTACGTGAATTCTTAGTCTGAGTGTGTGCGTGAGTGGGGAGCATGGAAAGAATGGAAAGAGAACCCCCACAATGACTGATTTTCCCCCATAAAACTGCATGCACCCAGGTTGACACATGGCTCTTTTGGGGGCTCATTCCTCTTGACTTGGATTTCGTTCCTTTCCTGAAAGGAACTTAGGATAAAAGGGGTTATTTCCTTATTGGCACAGGGGCAGACCCAAGGTTCAATGCCTATGAGGCAGATGAAGTCTCACCCAAGGTAGAGGCAGGGGTGGTTGCAAGACTCAGGTTTCTACAACCTTAGCCGCGACACAAATCTGTGATTATAACGCTTAATAAATCACTTATCACCATCATTTCCTCAATATATAATCATTAATCACTTCACTGATAAAACAGGGCTTTGCAACATTCAAATTGTTATGATGTACTTAAGAACTTAGCATCAATAGATAGGTCAAATCTAGCAGTTAAGCACTAAGCACATTCATATGGATTAGATATAATATTCTCACATATCATTAGCAATAAGCATAATAAGATATATCCAATCATCTCAAAGAACTTAGAAAAATAAGACATAAACAAATTAAGACAAGCATAAAGCAAGACAACACAACATTTACGTGGTTCACCCCCACCCTGGGGCTACGCCCACCAACTCTTCTTATTTATTGTCTTCAGTCAATTGGTTACAAGCACAAAGCCAACAAAATCCTTACTCTGCATGTTACACATTATTTTTGTCATCCTTATGATTGTTAATGATGTAAACCTATGTGTTGCCTTAAGAGGGGTCAGTGGCCTAAGTTCTTGAAGAGAGAAGGGAGAAGAAATTTTCCTGAGAAAAGAAGTTGCATTTTCCTTTTTGAAAACCCTATTAAAGAGGATGTTTACAGGTTTCTATATAGGCAGGGTGTGAGAATGCCTGATTCTCACAGGTTGCACCATAGCTGGGTTGCGAGAGGTTCACATTTGATCTATAGCCAGTTTGTGAGAATGCTTACATGTGGGAAAAATGAGCATTTTCTCGAATCTTCTAGAAGAAGAAACTTCCATGGTGAGGTGGAATCCGAATGGTTTGGATCTCACTCGCTTTCATGATTTAGTGGGATCATCCTAAACTCCTCACCTTATCCTCTTCAACTTATAAAAGAAGATGAGCTCTCATGGAGACGGGCTAAGTTGGATTTGGCTTGGAATTATTAGCTTGGTTAGAGTGCTTTTGAGTTTTTCCTTTATCAAGATAGATTGTGAATATTATCAGATCTGTGCTCTCAGAATTCTTGGAGTGAAAGTGTGTGGGGAACGAAGGATAGTTGGAAGGGACCTTACAACATCAAGGCCATGGTTGTA
>JZKD02S1720431.1:22647-41573 GCA_000966675.3 Picea glauca
AAATTCCTCAGTCAAGGCTTCAATAGTATTATTAATAAAGTGGGTACCTTGATCACTCATAAGGGTCTTTAGACATCCAAACCTGGTTATGATATCATCAAATATGAAATGCACAGCTGTAGTTTCACTACAATCCTTAACTTCTCTTGCTTCAGCCCATCTAGTCAAATACTATGTCGCAGTGATTATGTACCTTTCTCCTGTGCACTTTCCTAGTGGGTTTATAGGTCCCATGAAGTCAACGGCCCATTTCTCAAATTCCTATAAGGTTAGTTGGGGTGCTAAATGCATCTCATCTCTTATGGAAGGTTTCCAAACTCGTTGGCATACATCACAGGCTCTGTAGTATTCTTTATCATCTCTGTGTAAAGTGGGCCACCATAGGCCAGCTGTAAGAACTTTTGGCACTGTTGCTTTCCCTGTGTAGTGTCCTCCTATGATGCCTTCATGTGCTTCTGCCAAAATTAGTGTTATTTCTACTTCCATAACACATCTCCTCAGGATCTCATCAGGTCCCATCTTGTATAGTTGTCCAACTATAAGTGAAAAATATGTAGCGTGCACTACCAACTGTTTCTTCTGAATGAATGTGTATTTAGAAGGTGCCATTCTTGTTGATAGGAACTGAACTATCTCTGTGAAGTGATCATCAATATTTCTGATGGCCAACAATTGTGCATATGGCAGTGCGCTCCAAGCTAGTAGGTTCCTCTCCATGTTCCAACTGGGACAAGTGGTCAGGTCCCTTTTTCATCTTTCCAAACTTTACCACAATTTCAAAATCATATTCTTGAATAACATAATCCATATGCATATCCTCCCCCCCAACACTATCTTGTTGACTAGGTATTTCAGCACTGAGTAATCAATGAACATCTTAAAGTGTCCTCCCAACAAGTAGTGGTGAAATTTCTATAGTGCATACACCATGGATAACCCTTCTCTTTCAGTGGTAGTGTAATTTATCTCAGATGTAGAGATCTTCTGCTAGAAAAGGCTAATGGGTGGTCAATATATCATACTCCTGGTTGTGCTAATACTCCGCCTAATGCAATAGAATATGCATCAGCATGCACATGAAATTCCTTACTCCAATCTGGAAAAACCAGAAGAGGCGCAGTAACCATTTTCTGTTTCAGGGTGTCAAAGCTCCGTTGAAATTTTTCTGTCCAATGAAACTAGCAATCTTTCTTCAAAAGATTCTCCATGGGTGTTGTAACTTGTACATAGCCCTTAATGAAATTCCTGTAGTATCATGTATGTCCCAGCGCAGTGCACAACTATCTAACTGAAGTGGGAGGGGGTAGATCAACAATAATGACAATCTTAGATGGATCTACTAGCAATCCCTGCTTACACACAATATGGCCTAGCAACACTCCAAAGGGTGAAAAGAAAATGCATTTATTCAGGTTCAGGGAAATTTGACATTGTCTACACTTATCCAATATTAGTCTTAAGCATTCAATATGATTTTACAACAAGCTAAAAATAGTCCAAGATTCAAAATAGGCTTCTATAAATTTATGTAAAAACTTCTTGAATGCTTCGACCACCACCCTAGAAAAGATGGCTGGTGCATTCTTTAGTCCAAAAGGAATCACTGTATACTAGTAGGATCCCCATTCTGTTGCAAATGTGGTCTTATGGTGATCTTCCTTAGCAATCATGATCTAATGATATCCTGAAAATCCATCGGTGAAGGAGTAGACTTCCTGTCCTCCCACATTGTCTAGCACTTCGTCAGTGAACGGTGTAGGGAATGGGTTATGTAGACATGCATCGTTCAGTTTCCTCAAGTCTACACAGATTCTGATCTCTCCTATCTTCTTGTCTTGAACCACCATAGGGCTAATCACTTCTGACTCTTCAATAGGTTCTGTGATTCCTGCTTCCAACATTCTGTCTAATTCAATCTTCAGTTTCTCCTTATATTTGGGATTTAATCTGTAGGGTCTCTATTTGACAAGTATTGTATCTGGTTTCAGGGGGATCTTCATCTTTCCCATGGGCCCTTTAATGCCCTTCATATCAGTGAAATTGGCTAGAATCAAGTCCTAGTATTCATGCAATAATTCTATGACTTGTCAATAGTGGAACATCCCAATAATATCCAATGTTAACCAGTTTCAGTGCTTTCTCTATCCCAATATTGACTTTCTTGATTTTAATTGGCTGTCTAATGAAAGGTAGTTCGACTCCTGGTCCTTCTATGTCTCTTCGTCCTTCTGTTTCTGTGATGTTCACTTTCTTAGGATCATCATCTTCATCAGAATAGATATTGTAACATTCTTGCAATTTTTGAAGAGGCGCAGTCCATTCATCCTCTTCTTGCTCTGGAGGGAGGTTAGGTGCCTCCTCAAATACTTTCGGCCTCACAACTTGTAAAGCTTAGTCTATTGTAGGGTACTGACTTTCAAATAAGAATGTAACTATAAAATTCTGAGTCATACCTTGCCAATCTGCAATGATGAGGCACAGTTCTACTTGAAGATACCAGTTTATAGGTGTTGTATCCAACATGTTAATGAATTTATGCACCCACTTCTCTTGAGGAATGATGTTCTAGGCTTCCTCACAACTTCGCACATGGTCGATCAGACAACTTTGACCTATGTATCTAACTTCACATCCTTCTACTTGCTCTGAGAAGCGCGTTGTCATCATAGTGTGACATTGCATCCAGTCCATGATGTTTTGCTTATGTGCTTTCCACCATCTTGCTAGAGTGTCTTTTAGGGCATCGTCCAGTGCCAACAGTCTCTGTTGTACTGGTACAATTTCTTAAAATTCTAGTAATAAAGTTTCTAAATGATTCAAACAATCAATGTGGGCAAATTAATTACTGTTGTACTGATCTAGCGAACTTCTCGGGTCAATCGAGCACATCACCGTGCAAAAAATTCATACATCTTGTTCTGCCAGTTATCCACTGCTTCTTCTAGAATCTGATGAACATGTGTTGTCACTTCACCATCTGAAATTCCCATCTGTTGTACGATTAATGTAATCCTAATGTTTGGCTGTCAATTTGTATATATTCTCTAGCTCATATGCACGATCCTGTTCTCTTACGGGCTCTATGTATTTGTGACCTTTATCAGGATCCATAGGCGCAATGAACCTAAGGCCATCACCTTCAAATTTCATTCTTCTTTTCTTTAAGTCAACAACAGTAGAATTATTGAAATCCCAATCAATTCCTAACAGTGCGGGATAAGGACAACTATCATTAACTATCTCAATTACTTCGAAGTCTATAAATGTTCTGACCCCATCAATGTCCACAAGGACATGTTCTAGTCTTCCAAAGGGGCTCACAACTTGCTGATTAACCATCCTAAGCCTGATAGGGGAATAGATCAACTTAGGTTTTCCCATTAGTTCCCAGGTGTTATAACCTTAATTTGCACCAGACATGCTTACCTGGCATCAGGCCGTCTCAGATTCCTTCTTTGCCAAAACATTGTTGAACAACTCTTTAAAAAAACTCTTTTATAAGGGCCCACATGCCCTACTCCATTACTACACGCGTGTACACGCTAGATGACCTAAAACAACCCGCGTGTACCTACAAAAGCACAAAAAAAGGAAAGTTTCTGACGAAACACACAGCTTTGGGTGAGTTAACTGAAACTCCTGGCCATGCATGGCCGAGGGTTCGTCCAAATACCTAGCTTATTCTAGCCTATAAAAGAAGGGTTAGGGGTCCTATTTGGAGGAGGAGAATAATAGTAAAGAAACTCTACCCAATTGCACATTCCCATTGTCCCAACTCTTTAGCCATCCTTGTGCAAGAAGAGATACAGAGAAAATAATTTGGAGGACATTTGAAGAGAAGCCCAGGATCAGGTTCGCGGAGCGGTGGTCGGTCTCGACATTGTAAGTTGATTCATTAAAGTTAATAATAAAGAAATGCTTTTTCCATCCCACTATATGAGTTCTTCATTGTTTAGTGAATATATGTTTGAATCTCTAACCCATTAATCTGTAGAACAAATGCTTGTAGAGTTTGCTACTTGTTTTGTACGCAGTTCAGTCTTGGGAGGATAGCTGCTAACAAGTGATCAAGTGTGATGAAGGATCAACATCGAACGTCCAGAACAAGGTATGTTTGTTTAACCATGTATTTTCTTAAAAGAAATGGGGATTAGGTCTGGGACGACGATAGAAAGTAGGATTCTTTTAGTCTTATCTGCATGCATAATATAACCCTAAGTACTAGTCCGTAGGGGGATTTCCCACCACAACAAAATTGGCGATCGTACTGGGGAGGTCTCTAGGGTTCTTGGGAATATTTTTGGGTATTTTTAAAGGACTAGTTTTCTTTCCTTTTTTTTGAAGTTTTTGCAAAGTTTGAGCTAACAGAGATTCTAGTCTTCCATACCAGCTATCTCTATTTCTTTGCTTGACTGTAATATTTTTTCGAGACCCACATAGGTACACGTGGTCTGCATAAGGTCTGCACGCGTGTACCCACCCCCTACTTTCTTACAGCCCGCGTGTAAATGCTAGCTGAAGAAGTAACAATAGCGTGTATGATTCCAGAAAAGTTTTGAGGCAGTCATCCTCTTCCCTATCAGAATCAGTCATTCTCAGGGGTTTTCTGGAACTCTTTCTAGTCCTGGTTGTTTGCAGTCTATAGTTTAGGGTTCATCTCAGATTGGTTTGTTTTACGAATTTTTCCTTACATTGTTTTCTTTTTTCTGTTAAAGAAAGTTTCTAAGCCTTTCAAGAGATCCTAGTTTTCAGTATCAGTGGTCTCTTCCTGGTTTGGATTGTCTATTTTTATTTTGTTTCAAAGTTTTATAGATACACCCGGCCTGTATAAGGCCAACACGCATGTACACACCCTCTGGCTCGACATAACTCATGTGCAAACGCTTGCTGTTGAATTTTCAGTAGTGTGCTTGTGAAGGATAGTTTTTGTTGAGGGTGAGGCAGTCATCTTTTCCCTTGACAAGAGTTATACCTCTCAGGTTTTTTGAATCTCTGTCCTAGCAGTCAATAGCTTAGGGTTGATCTCAGCCATAGCTTTCTTTTTTCATTTAAAAGTTTTCATCAAAATTTTCTTTCGGGTTTTTAGACAAGTGTCAGAGTCCTTTTTTAAGTTGTTAGTGTGTGATTTCTTGAAGTGATTCTTTGCGATCTGTGACTAGGCCAGAAGTTTTTTTGGTTTTTGACTTGTTGATATTTTTCCTTTTTGCTTTGTCAGCATTCAAATAAAAAAAAGAATCTTTCATTTCTTTGTTTGGTTGAAAAGTGTTGTTTTGCATTAGTAACCAGGGAAAAGTATTTTCTTTCATAAGTTATTGATAGTTTACTTAGATCGTAAGTAGCTCGTAGTCGAGTGAAATCCTTCTCTGAGTTTGTTGTTCAAAAGATCTTAGAAAATTTAAAAAAAATAAAATTGAAAAGTTGTTGAAAATTTGCGTTAAGTGAAAGTTTTTGTTTCCATCTTTCTGTTCATTTTTACTTTCATCTTTCAAACATCACTAGTTTCACTTTCATACCCTTTGACATAATACAATCCATAAAATTAACGCTAAATCTAAAATTCATTAGACTTTTATGTTTGTAGGTTTAACCAGCTAGTTCAAGATTAGGGCCTTGGATTAGGTTGGAGAGGAAACTCTTCAAGGCCATTGAAATCAAACATTGGAGTCTGAGTTAGGGAGTGTCCAAGTCTAGTATCGTGAAAGTTATCTGAGACCCCCCTCTAACATAGGGGATAAACACGAGGTCGCGTGCGGAAAGGTAGCAGAGATAACCCCTCCAAAGCTGGACCAAACGTAGTGGAGAATACATATAGAGGGCTTGTCTTGGGATTCTGTCGATTGCATTTTCCACGGAGCTTCATGGGTCTCGAATCCATTCGAGGTCCTCAGTTGTCCTCTAGACCACTTTCTCTCGATACCATTGATAGGTTTTAGGCTCGATACCCTGCTCATTGTGGTCTACCCGACTTTCGATTGTACCCGCCTGGTGACTGCTCGCGCATTGGCAACCTAGTTGCCTATATTTTTTAGGGACATACACAGGTGACTGCGGGGGCATACTGCGGTACCTAGGACAGAAATCAGGCCACACTTTGTAGAGTATACCCAGAGGGTGATTCCGTGTTCGAGTTGCACTTGCACCGGTAAGTTGCTCTGGTGTTGGTTGTTGTAACTGTTCTTCCAATTAATTTAGTGTTTGCCTGTCTTATCTTATAGGGAATTTTTTTTAGTGTGTGTTGTTTTTGAACAACTAAAACACCCTAGCACGTCTTTGATCTTCTCACACAGTGGAGGATCACGAGCTCCGCCAGTCATGAAGGCTTCTTGGCCTACTGCTTGTTACACTGGAGCCACCCCTGCCACCATTAAGGCAAAAGCTAGACCAACAAGGGTCTTTTGAAGCGATCGGGTCATAAGAAATTGTGCCTGACCAACATCTAGAGGAATCGACTGTTTTAGACCTTGGAGTGAAATATTTTGGTCTAGTTGAAACCTCCACCACTGATCTTTCGGCACCCACCATCATACCAATTCATCCTTACGAGTGCCAGACAGTGACGCATGCAACAATGGAAACAAATGTTGTTACTCCTTCTGGGAATTCTTCAATTCCCACTACGGTTGTCACCACTAGAGAGTTTCCACCTCCTAAACCACCATCACCGGTCCAAGACACCATGGTATTGACCATCTCTACTTCGCACAATGGTTCGATCCCGTCTCTGGTGGCGGCCACAATCCATTTCACACCAAGTGCGATAGGCCCTCCGTTCTCATACGAGATTCCTAGTTCATGTATAAGTCCTGTACTTTCCTACTCCACTTCACAGACTTGAGGTATGGGGGAAGGGAGCTCTAACGCTCCTCTACAAGGCCACATGGGGGGCATTTCCACTCCCTTTAACACTTTCCCTTATGAAGGAGGTCATATCTCTCCTTCGTCCCCTTCGCTTGGTGGCACTCACCAGCCTTCCGTTAGGCCGCCTGCACACCATAGTTTATTTGGAGCAGGGAGTCAAGGACCACCTTTATATAATATGCTAGTAGGTTCAACATAATTTTCTTTGTTCAGTGAATTTGGTAATAATTCCTTCTCGTCAACTGCTTTCTCTACTGGGGGCAATCCCAGTCTCGGACAATCTATTCCTATGCAGGGTACTATTCCTGCATAGGGGGCACACCCAATAACTTCTTCTGCATCAGGGCATTATAATTCTTGGCAGGGATCCATTCCCTCATTAGGAATGTTGATCTGGGGTAATTATTTTCACAATCAATAGAACCTCGAACAAAGTACTATGCCTATCCCCATAGGACCGACATGGGGCAACCCTTCCCAAAGTCCTTCAAATGTAATGCATGCCCAACCATCTATGTCCTATTTTTGAAATCAGCTGATGATGTCTCCTCACACGCAAAATCCATACGCTGGCCATGGCCATGGTTTTTACAAGAATTCAGGCCAGCAATCGAACTTTTCCTGGCAACCTGGTGCCAGTCAAACTCCAGGCCCCTTTTTCCCAGGTTATCACCAACAACCCAAACTACCCTTCCTAGCAAATTTTCATTTTCCAGACTTGACAAGGTTGTTGAATGACCCTATCTGTCACGATCCATGTTGGCCTCATATGCTGATGAAGTTGCCTTCAGACATCCCAAAGTTTGAACCCAAGCCTAACGAAGATCCAAGATATCATGTGACTACCTTCCATCTTTGGTGCTCATCTAACGCATTGAAAGACGACTCCGTACAGTTGCGATTGTTTCAATGTACTCTTATTGGGAGTGTCATGAAATGGTACATTGAGATCGATCGCTCAAGATACTCTTCCTTCAACAAACTGATGATGGATTTCCTTAACCATTTCCAGTTACCTGTGAGATATGACGCTGGCACTGAATTGCTGGCCAATTTCTCACAAACAAAATCGGACCATATCTCTGATCACATATGAGAATGGAGACGCCGAAAGAGTTTAATTAAGGTACCAGTCCCACCAGCATTCCTTCTCTAGTGGTTCCTTAAGTCTTTGGTCCCACAGTTATCCAAAGACGTCGTGACGTCGGGAGTATTTTCCAAAGAGGACGCCATCATGAGAGTTCAACAACTTGAGCTAATCTATTCTTAGTCCAGTTTATTATACAAGATCTTGGCAGATGTGCCACGCTCAATACTTGATAAAACTAGACAAAGAGCTACACCACATGCCGATGGTATTGTTGGTTCAGCCCAAACAAAACCTGCTAAGCAAATGATGAAGCAGTTGCAGTAGTTGTCTATACAACACATAGTGGCCAGCAAAACTACTGCTTTGGCTACTCCCCCTACCAAAATGTCGGATGTACACACAGTGCAATCGGCTAATGCAAAGGCCACCCTGCAGCCTGAAGGAAAGAAAAAACAATGAAAGAAGGGTAAGGGGGATAAAAAACCTAACGATAATGCTGGCGGGGAAAACACTAAGAAACGAAAGGCGAGATATCCATGCAACTTGTGCGTGAAAGACCACCCAACCCATCTATGTCCTCGGCTTGCAAAAACCAAAAAGTTTGTGACGCAACAACAACTGTTGTGTTAACCAATCCATTTCAACATGGGAAAAATCTAACCCAAGCCTTTGCAAGCATGGAAGGGGGCAGCCAAGGACTCTCTCCATCTTCGAACAACCCCACATCCACAAATGTATATATGGTGAAGGGTGATGCTTTTATATTGACTAGAGCGCATGACTATAGCCAACCAAGCACTTCCGAGAAGGGAAAAGAAGCCGAACTCCCATCTCTTCCTCTACATATTGAGAAGACATTGGGAGAAACAATGACATGCATCCCAAAAGGCGTGTTCAAAAAAGATTCTCACAACCCAAATGCAAGGGCTACCCAGAACTATTCTGTGGTGGAAGATTTATCACAAATCCCTTGTGCAATGTCCACTTTGGAGGTCCTCCAAAGCTTCCCTTCCCAGAGGAAAGCCTTGTTAACTTCTTTAGGATCTACCGAGACTTGTAATCTGGGTACAATCATGCTGGATACAACTGACCTAAAACCTCGTCTACCTTACCACGTAGCGTTTCAGATAGTAGTGGCTTATCCCACGAAAATTTTTACTTGGAATATCTTCTGCACGGTGGTTGATGAGGGTGCCTCAACATGTGTTATGTCGTTGGCATGTTGGAAGGCCTTTGGCCAACCTGTTTTTTCTCTGTCACCTACTCTTCTTACTGCTTTTGATGGTCATTCGTTCCGACCACATGGTATCATTCCCTCTTTCCCAGTGCAGTTAGGAGGGAAGACCGTGTGTGTTGAGGTAGAGGTAGTCGATGCGCCCCTCGACTATAACCTCTTGTTAGGGAGGATTTGTACTTATGCCATGCAAGCTGTGGTTACTACAATTTTCTAGGTCTTGTTGTTTCCACATGAAGGTCGGATTGCGACCATCGATCAATTGTCTTTCTCCAGACCTGACCCTTCATTGGGGGCATCCATGGTCCCGATGATTGATAATCCTCAACTAGGTGTGGTCAATGTAGGGGTTGGTTTGTGCCCATATTTGATGGGTACCTTCGATTACCTGCCCCCTCAAGGCGATATCGAGTTTATATCCAGTAACCATAAGGTTGAGATTTTTCAAGTTTCGTCATTTTGCATGACTTACTTCAATGATTCGTGGATACTCCCTTCCCCATTGACCACGATGGATGGGATAGGGCACCGGGGCATGTCCATGCCCTTGTCTGCAGTTGAAGTAGCATACTCTTTAGTCCAAGAGTTCGATCCACTTCGATCCACTTCTAGAGCCTATTTTGGCTCAGGGTTCTCTCACTGACACCAATTCATTAGACTTAGTGTTGCCCTCTAATGAAGTTATAATTGAAGCAATGACTAGTCCGGACAAACCCTGGGAAAATCTTCATCACAGATCATACTTCCTCCTAGAGTTAAGCCGAATCAAAGCCGAAGAATTCACCTTGACTATCACGGGAGATAGGTCTTGTCCTATTAATCCCTTAGCTACACACGAGGTTTATGCTGAGGGTAATATGGCAACTATCACTGAAACCTTACCTATCAATATCTCCCAAAACCCTGGCGTTGTGGAGAATGTTTTCGTCAGAGCTAACTGCTCCCCCAGAGAGATTCAAATCTACACAGATATTTTTAAATAATTACGCGATGTTTTTGCCTGGTCTTATGAGGAAATGCCAAGCATCGATCCAAAAATAGTTGAACATGAAATCACAACTTATCCAGACACCAATCCTATACGGCAGAAGCTTCGTCTAGTTAACCCCAAGAAAGCAATAGCCATTAAAGTTGAGGTTGAGAAACTGCTAAAAGACAGTTTTATCTATCCTATCCATTGGACCCAATGGGTGTCAAACCCCGTGTCGGTCAATAAAAAAAAAGGCACCATTCGTGTATGTACAAACTTCCGTGATTTGAACAAGGCCTATCCCAAAGATAATTTTCCCACACCATTCATCGACCAGATAATTGATGAATGTGCGGGTTGTGAAGCCTTCTCTTTCATGGACGGTTTTTCGGGATATAACCAAATACAAATCAAACCCGAAGACCAGCACAAAACAACATTCATCTGTCCATGGGGTACAATCGTGTATCGTAAGATGCCTTTTGGTCTCAAAAATGCTGGAGCCACCTTTCAGCAGGCCATGTCTTTTTCTTTCCATGACCTCAAGCATATAGTCGAGGCCTATTTAGATGAGTTAGCATCTTGATCTCGTAAGAGAACGGATCATCCCACACATCTCTGACTTATCTTTGAGCATTGTCGCTACTTTTAGATTTGCTTAAATCCAAACAAGTGCAGCTTTTGCGTAACTTTAGGATGTTTGTTAGGTTTCATAGTGTCAACAACAGGGATCATGGTTGATCCTCTCAAGGTTGAGGTAATAATTAAGTTGCCCCCCCCACGCACAATCCTTCAACTTCAGAGTCTACAAGGCAAGGCGAATTTTCTAAGACGCTTCATCACTAACTATGCTGATATAACCAAGGGCTTTATGCACTTACTTAAAAAGGCATTCCTTTTTATTGGGACAATACCACTCAATGCTCTTTCGCCGCATTGAAATATGCACTCACAACTACCCCTTTGCTCTAGCCACCTAACTATAACAAGGATTTCTTATTATATCTGGCTGCAGCAGAGTCAACCATTGGCATGGTATTAGTTAAGAAAGATGACTTGTTCTCAGAATATGTCATCTATTACCTGAGTCGAGGCCTTGTAGGACCGAAACTCAATTATTCTCATATCGAAAAACTTGCGTTGGCAACAGTCCATGCTATTCAACGGTTCCGTCATTATGTTCTGTTTTGCAAGACCACTATCCTTGCTGTCGTGAATCCATTTCAATACATGTTGACAAGACGGGTAATAGGAAAAAAGATCAGTAGATGGATAGTCATCCTCTAGGAGTTTGACTTAGATTTCGTTTTAGCGAAATCCAAAAAGTCACTGGTCTTCGCAGAACTTATTTCGGAACTTCCAGTTGAGTCAGGTGATCTTGTGCCCGAAGAGTCCCCTATCAGAGGAGATATGTTTTTGATCACCTCTTTGGATCCTTGGTATGGATATATCCTTATCTATCTCTAGAATTTGAAGTTCCCCACCACTGCTTCTCCTGATGAGCGTCGACGCATATGCCATCAGGCTAAGAATTATCTCATACTCGATGATACATTGTATCGGAGAGGTGTAGACTGTATCCTATGCCAATGTTTCACTCACGAGGAAGCAGTTCTTGTGCTTAATGATTGCCATACCGGAGCTTGTGGCGGTCATTTGTCTAGGTTGGCAACAACCCAAAATATTCTACGAGCAGGCTACTTTTGGCCGACAATTATCAAAGATTGTATCGAATCAGTCAAGAAGTTCCACCTGTGCCAAATCTTCTCTCGGAAGATGAGGGCACATCCCACTCCCATGTTTCCTATCATCACAGTTGGTCCCTTCACCAAGTGGGGGATTGATTACACTACATGCAACCCTCCTTTAGCAAGGGGGCACCACTATATCATCGTAGCTATAGACTATTTCACAAAGTGGGTTGAAGCTATGCCAATGTTTAAAGATGATGGAGAGACTGCAGCTCTCTTTTTATTCAATCAGATAATAGCAAGGTTCGACGTCTTGAGGGAGATTGTCACTGACCATGGAAGTCAATTTAAGAATTAGATGATGACCGAGTTAACATCAAAGCTTGGGTTACAACAAGAACATTGATCACCCTACTATCCCCAAGCAAATGGTTAGGTGGAAGCTGTAAACAAAACTCTTAAGACCATTCTACAACGAATGATCAACTCAGCCAAGTCAAATTCGCATTTGACGTTATGCTCAACATTATGGGCTTACCGAACATCTATTAATACTGCAACCGATTTCTCACTTTTCCAACTCATTTACGGGCTGGAAGCAGTCTTGCCTATCGAATGTCAAATCCCGTCTCTAAAGTTGGCAGTACAATTATTACTAGACACTTCTCCACTTGAAGAACGGTTAGTATACCTTGAGCAGCTCAATGAGCAGCGTCGTGATGTGACCCTGGATAATGAGGCTCACAAGCATAAAGTCAAGTGTCAGTACGATAGGTCTGTTCGTCCTTAGATTTTCTCTGAAGGCGACCTTGTCCTAGACTATGACCAAGATAAGGACCCCCTGGGGGCAGGAAAATTCAAACACATGTGGTTCGGACCTTTCATCATAAAAGAGGTTTTAAAAAAGGGCACTTATCGTCTGGTTGACTTTGAAGGGAATGTTTTGGCAGAGCCTAGAAATGGGCTCTACCTCAAGAAGTATTACTCATAGGTAGGTCACTGTGGGTAACTTTTTGTAACATATGTATAGTCTTTGTACTATTACTTTCTAGTTTCTTTTAGTGTTATGGACGTGTCATTGATGTTATCTTTCGTCACTATGGCAGATGTCAATTGATTCCGAGGTGTTCATTGGGTATGCAGATGGTGCTAGCCGGCACACTCGGAGGCTTGCCTCCGCAGCTTGGGTAATCTTTACACCTCAAGGCCAATTATTATCTTCCGGAGGTATATGCTTAGGTGACACCACAAACAATGTCGCCGAGTATAGTGCAGCTATCGAGTTGGTTCGTCACGCTTTGTCATTTGGTATCTCTCATCTCCGGGTCTATCTCGACGCTCAGTTGGTTGTGTCTCAGTTAAACATAGTATACTGGGTTCATGTTCCGACTTTACACTGACAATTCCTTAGGGTACGTCTCTTAGAATGAAACTTTGATTATATTACATATTTTCATGTTTCTAGGAGATTAAGCCAAGTTACAGATACTCTAGCTAATCAAATTTTAGATTGGCATCTTGCAAACATATGAAAGAACATTCACATAAACATGTAAATACATTTTTTGCACACATGATCCATAAAGACACAAAAGACATAAAAATCCATATATAATATCATAAAGTAACCAGAGTACATAGATGGACACAAGTGCCTCAAAAATATGACTAGTAACGAGTCACAGGGCTTATGCCCTCAAAAAATATATACAAGTAGTGCTCATGGCACGTGAAATGTCTGAATAAGGTCAGGGCCTATGGGCCCTGTTATACTGATCTACAACATTGGCTAAATGCTGAAACAAACGAACCCACGTCCATGGTGCCCCTACTACATGAGGCTGCATAGATGGTAGCAGGTCCTCAATCTCTACCATAGGGATCGTGTAAGTGAGTGCAGTAAAGTTCTGCTCGACTCATCTCAATACCTTCTCAGCCTCCCTAACTGGAAGATATCCTACTACTGCTAGTCCCCCTATGGTGGCAGGTATGGCCCCTGGCGGAGGATGACACTTGTTCCTCGCATAGTCATTGGGTCGCACTGGTCCCACATCTGCACACAATAAACACATATCCATCAAACACTCTGGAATATAAAAAAATGATATATGTAACAAAAACAACATAAAAATTACATATGTTTAACAAAAAAAAAACAATGATGGAGACTTACCCATCTCTCCTCACTCCTCACTAGGAGGTATGGGTATCTCAGGATCCCTCAAAAAATCAATCCCTGCATAAGAGTAATCCTTGATAACTCGGATCGTCTGTGATAGCTAGGAAAATAAATCATCATCGAAGGACTCATTAGTCCTTCCACCACCCTTTCGTGGCAACAATACTGCCCATCTACACATCGAAGGAAGAGAGGCCTGATGTCCTCATACCACTACTCGAGGACTAAAACTCAGAACTCTCTTAAAGAAAAATGAGCACATAATGGCCTCGAACCAAAAGTTCCTCTATGTCCGCAAACGACAATCTATCAACTGCCTCTTCATATGCTCAAGCAATGTGGTACTCCAATCAAATATTTGTGCATTTAAGCATTGGACTACACAGTTCATCTATGCACGGGATGCCCAATGTAGAGCCACAGAACCAATGATTTTCCCAATAAGCAATACTATCGCCTGTAGCGATAAGTCAGTAATCTTTCTTATGGGCACCTGTGAGCTCGAGCTGACTGTATCAGCCTCATAGTAAAGACCTATCAATTCCTCTATGTGATGTGGCCTAGAAGGAAAAGTACGAAAGCTGACTGGTTCCCCTCTTCGAGAGAGGCCAGTCAAAAAATAAATGTCCTCGGTCATGGGCACCAGTGACTGCCCCTCTAACATGAATGCCTTTGCATCTGGATGCCAATAGTCAACTAAGGAATTCAATAGCCTAGGTTGTGCCCACATAAAAGGACATAAGAAAAACTTGAATAACCCACATTGCATCAAAGTAGCCACAAAATTGGGGTCTTTCCCGACCAACTCACTAACCTCTTCATGCTCTCTTTCTCTCCAGTGGACATACATTCTGCAAAACACCAAGGTTCAGGAGGGTTAACCCTTGATTTTTAAGCTTTTTTTCTTCAAAAAGGGGGTCCACGCGGGCTATAATACTAACAGTCATGTGTACACGCATGCAGGGTTTACTCTGCCCGAATGTACACGTGGCTTGTCCTGAGACAACCCGCGTGGACCTAGGGCCGACCTTTTAAAGGTCGATGCCCCCCCAAAAAATAAAACCTAAATAAAAAAGAAAGACTTAAAATGCAAAATAGGAGAGTTTGTACTTACTTGGCCTAGACAGAAGTTCATTTCGTCCACTGTAGCTCCCAGAATCACCACTTTTATCAAAGGGGGTCTTTTGGCTCTAGAGTCAATTTCGAAATCAGCAATGGTGATAATGAGCTACCAACTTCTATTTATAGAATTTTTGGCCTCTTTTTGTCACTTTTTTGGCCTCCCTTATCATTTTCTTGAAACCAAAAACCATTTAGAGTGATTTAGAAGTTGCATGGGAGGGATATGATCGGGTATCAGGACAGTTTTTTGGAGTTTTGGGTAATTTTTGATGGTCCATGAAATTTTTTTCCGAGGATCAACTTGAGCATGTAGGTTAGGTTTCTACCCTGACTTTTGTATCTCGTTGTCTTTTTCCTTTTCCATAGGATCGATCCCATCAGGTTGTGACACGGAATGATCATAGCTGCTTTGGAAGTATCATGACTTGGTGGTAGAGCTTATCGGAACATGGATTCCCTAGGTAGATCCTGGTTGCATTATGGTATCCATATTGTCTCTAATCACTGTAGGCTCGGGAGTCCTTGTTGTTTTTCCTAATTACTAGTTTGAGCCTCATTTGCATGATTCCTTTTCACTCTTGACCTCACCCTCGGCACTCCCAAAAGATATAACGGGTCTTCTTTTAAGCCCTTTTCAGACCCTCTAAACATGAAAAGATTGTCGAGCGATCTTATGGCCTTTCACGCTCATTAAACTGAAATTTGAAGTCACGTCTGTCTGGCAGTAGTTTACCCCTTTTTCGGTCCGGACGGTCAACTGTACGAACAAAGGTATACTCTCTAGAAGAGTACCCTCAGGTATAATTTTACCCCTCTTTTGGGCCTGAGGGACTAAACTTACGAAAAATGAACCCCCTTGGAGTCCATAGTTAAGCTCTTTTCAAACTCCCTAAAATTGAAAAGATCGTCGAGTGACCTTATTCTTTCACACTCGTTAAACTGGTCCAGAAGAACATTCTTGACGGAGTCCATAGTTAAGATTTTTTCAGACTCCTTAAAAATGAAGAAATGGCTGAGTGATCTTTTCCTTATCACACTCATTAAAATGGTTTTGAATAGATGTCTTATCGGTGCTAGTTTACCCCTTTTTCGAACCGACTAGACTATCTTCAAAAAAGGTACCCCAATTGAGTCTCCTTTTATGTTTTTTCAGACTCTCTAAATATGAAAAACCGTCGAGCTTACCTTCTTTGGGCTCGTTAAACTTACATCGAAGGACATTACCATTGTGTGTTTTGTTAATCGCATTTGCATACCCGCGTCTTTGGCCTAATGTCAGCGCCATGTTTTCTCTCAACTGAAGCATCTGAAGTATGTCGTATACGTAAGCCCTATAGCATTTTACCTCTGCGTCTTGACACCTTTGGCCCCTGGAGGATTTTTCCTGAGTGTCCTTTTCTTGCATATGTCTCTTTGTCCTGAAAATCCCTATGTTTCATGCGCTTGGAACTAGTATGTTTGCGACACTCGATTCTCCTTTGTAATGTAACATTCTTTTATTCTTTTTCCAAAATTATTGAAAAAGAAAAAAAAATCAAATATACCCCCAAAAAAGGAAGGGAAAAGTATTTTCTTTATTGGTATCATAATGAGTCGCCCTTGGATAAAGTGCATCTGTGCATTTGTTCATCAAACCCTAGGATTTAATATGACCTTACGAATATTTTCTCGCTACATAGAGCTGTGTCCTCCTTCGTTTGCTTATTCTTCCAAACATATGGAGAGTTTGCATTGCCTCCTACCTTGTAAACTTATGATTACTACCATGCTTCCTGAGTCTCATCATTTGTTGTGCTGTTGTCCAAGGGAAGTTTGTCACCAAGCCTGAGTCTGCCCCTCTGTAGTTTGTCTCTTGCCTTCATACCTGACCATCTTGAATGTCCAATCAAGTCCTTGTTCAAAATCAATGAAGCCTTCAGTCTGATCATCAAGATTATCTAGTCCATGACTGACAAGCCATCGAAAACCTCTGGGTAGTGAAGTCGTACACTCATATTACACTCCTACCTTGAATTTTGAAGATTTTTAAGTTGTTGCTCGAGCTCTGAAGATCTCATCTCTAGCCATCAGGCCATATCAGCTTCTAGAAGATGGATACTCTATATGTATATCTTTTTTATTTCGAGATGTAGCTCTGCAGTGTATTGTTCACGGCTACACTTTATATAGTTATTTGACATGGATCTACAGTGTATTTGATTGGTAGCCATGATTCTATTTTACCTCGAGCATGGGTATGCCCGCCTCGGTGAGACATTTGTTATTTTGCAGACGGTGCTTCCCGATTCTTGGTCCTTGGGCTCACCTGTTCATAACATCGGTAATGATTGGTAATGTATTTCGACTATCGGATGCTCTTTTGACCTCACATATTAGGGGGCATCTGTTATAACCCTAATTTTCACTAGACATGCTTACCTGGCATCAGGCCATCTCAGATTCCTTCTTTGCCAAAACACTGTTGAACAACTCTTTAAAAAACCTCTTTTATAAGGGCCCACGTGCCCTACTCCATTACTGCACGCGTGTACACGCTAGCTGACCTAAAACAACCCACGTGTACCTACAAAAGCACGGAAAAAGGAAAGTTGTCGATGGAACACACATCTTTGGGTGATTTAACTGAAACTCTCGGCCATGCATGGCCGAGGGTTTGTCCAAATACCTAGCTTCTTCTAGCCTATAAAAGAAGAGTTAGGGGTCCTATTTGGAGGAGGAGAATAATAGTAACAACCCAATTGCACATTCCCATTGTCCCAACCCTTTAGCCATCCTTGTGCAAGAAGAGATATAGAGCAAAGAAGTTGGAGAACATTTGAAGAGGAGCCCAGGATCAGGTTTGCGAAGTGGTGGTCGATCTCGACATTGTAAGTTGATTCATTAAAGTTAATAATAAAGAAATTATTTTCACGTCCCACTATATGAGTTCTTCATAGTTTAGTGAATATATGTTTGAATCTCTAACCCATTTGTTATCACTGAAATTTCGTCTGCACATGGCGACAAGAACTTAGCATCGTCAAAACAGGAATGAAGCCATTCATGGCACTGAATTAATTTCAAAGCATTGCAAAAGGGTCAAAAACTATACAAAGTAACCAAAAATTGAAGGGTGCTTTACAGAAGTTGGGTGCACACGCATATGCACGAAACAAGAATGTATAATGCGCGCATGCACGCACGACGCGTGGTTGTTGGCGCAAAAACCCACGCACCTGCTAAACGACGCATTTATGGAATTGGTCGGCCTCCCAACCACTAATGGATCAGCTCCCAAGCCGAATTGACTCCCAAATCTGAGCTGAATCCGCATGGTAGGCTGGTCAAAGACCTAATTAAGCCCTAAAGAGCCCCTTTTCACACCTCAAAGGAGTTACATAATCACCCAATGATATGCTATAAAAAGCCATGAAGAAACATCATTTTCTCAAGGAATTTCATGTAATGTTATGCTGCTTAGATTGTTTTAAGGACTCACTCCTTGACAATAACACATTGGCACCATTTCATAGAGCCATTCACCTCTCCATTGAGTGAATGCGCTTGGAGTTCTTTCACCATCATTCTCATTTTCTCATTGTAAGGAGAGAAAGTTTGTGAGGGCCTCAAGAGCCTTCCATTGGAGAAAGAAGGGACTCATAGTCCCCTTCCTTCATTGTGATTTGATTTCATCAATTGATCAGCCTAAAAACATTGGTGATATTGGTCTTTTTGTGTTTTTATTTCTTTACCCATATGCTCATAGTTTTAGTTTGTTTTAATTTAATTCTTGCTTATAGTTT
>JZKD02S1720442.1:109627-122969 GCA_000966675.3 Picea glauca
TTCGTTGGCTTTATTTAGGAGGTAGACTCACTTTAGCCAAATCTGTTCTTCAGAGTATTCTTGTATATTGGCTTAGTCTTGTTAAGCTTCCCTCCTCCATTCTCCACTGTATACAACTCCTTATTTCAAACTTCATCTGGAAGGGAGGGAAAAAAAGCACAGGATACCACCTTAGAAAATGGAAAAATATTGCCAGACAAAAAGATTATGGAGGATGGGGTATTAAGAATATCTCTTGGTTTTCTCAATCATTGGCTGCTAAATCCTGCTAGAGAGGATTATTTGGAAAAGGACCGTGGAATATAGTACTAAACAAAAAATATTTAAAAGGATTTGATATAATTTCCTGGCTTTGGAGAGAAGTTCACAATTTCCAGGGAACTTCTATCATATGGAAAAATTATATGTGCTCCTTCACGATCATCAAAATGTGGCTTGCCTGGGAGATTGGTGTTATCACTAAAATTTCGTCCACACATGGCGACAAGAACTCTGCATCATCAAAACAACAAAAGTCATTCATGGCACATAATTAATTTCACAGCATTCCAGAAGGGTCAAAAACTATACAAAGTAACCAAAAATTGAAGGGCGCTTCACAGTAGTTTGGTGCGCGCGCACATGCACAGGACAAGAACGTACTCTGAGCGCATGACGCGCGGCTGTCAACGACAAAACCCGCGCACCTGCTGAAACGATGCATTTATTGAATAGGTCAGCCTCCCAACCGCCTACGGATTGGCTCCCAATCTGATTTGACTCCCAAATCCGAGCTGAATTCGCAGGGTAGGCAAGTTAATGACTTAAGGAAGCCCTAAATGGGCCCCTGTTCACACTTTGAAGAGGTTACATAATCGCCCGAGGATCTGCTATAAAAATCCGTGAAGATACATTGTTTTCGCAAGGAATTTCAGGCGTTGTTATGTTGCTCAGATTGTTAAGGACTCATTCTTTAACGATAACACATCGGCAGCATCGTTGGGAGTTCTTTCACTGTCATGCTCAGTTCTTTTCATTGTAAGGAAAGCAAACTTTGTGAGGGCCTCAAAGAGCCTTCCGTTGGGGGAAGAAGGAACCACAGTTCTCTTCCTTCATCGTGCTCCGGTTTCATCAATTGACTGGCTCAAAACCATTGGTGACATCTGGCTTTTGTTTTTTGGTGTTTTGTTGTTTCTTTTCACAGTTTTAATTTGTTTTCAGTTGATATTAGCTTGTAGTTTGTTTTGTTTCCTCTAACCTTTCCCTCCACAGTTGTCGTGCCCTGCAAAGCCCAACAGGGCATGCAAGCACCCTCGATTTGCTCACCAGGCGACGAATTGGGTGCGAACAATTGGTTCAGGTAATTGAGTTATATTAGGACATGATCCTTTTATTGGTTGCAACTCCTCTTTTAAACTATCAAATCCACTAATCCAGTTCTTAAATAGTTTAAGCATTTATTATATAGCTCAAGCAATTGTNTTTAAAAGGATTTGATATAATTTCCTGGCTTTGGAGAGAAGTTCACAATTTCCAGGGAACTTCTATCATATGGAAAAATTATATGTGCTCCTTCACGATCATCAAAATGTGGCTTTCCTGGGAGATTGGTGTTATCACTAAAATTTCGTCCACACATGGCGACAAGAACTTTGCATCATCAAAACAACAATGAAGTCATTCATGGCACAGAATTAATTTCACAGCATTCCAGAAGGGTCAAAAACTATACAAAGTAACCAAAAATTGAAGGGCGCTTCACAGTAGTTTGGTGCGCGCGCACATGCACAGGACAAGAACGTACTCTGCGCGCATGACGCGCGGCTGTCAACGACAAAACCCGCGCACCTGCTGAAACGATGCATTTATTGAATAGGTCGGCCTCCCAACCGCCTACGGATTGGATCCCAATCTGATTTGACTCCCAAATCCGAGCAGAATCCGCAGGGTAGGCGAGTTAATGACTTAAGGAAGCCCTAAACGGGCCCCTGTTCACACTTTGAATAGGTTACATAATCGCCCGAGGATCTGCTATAAAAATCCGTGAAGATACATTGTTTTCGCAAGGAATTTCAGGCGTTGTTATGTTGCTCATATTGTTAAGGACTCATTCTTTAACGATAACACATCGGCAGCATCGCTGGGAGTTCTTTCACTGTCATGCTCAGTTCTTCTCATTGTAAGGAAAGCAAACTTTGTGAGGGCCTCAAAGAGCCTTCCGTTGGGGGAAGAAGGAACCACAGTTCTCTTCCTTCATCGTGCTCTGGTTTCATCAATTGACTGGCTCAAAACCATTGGTGACATCTGGCTTTTGTTTTTTGGTGTTTTGTTGTTTCTTTTCACAGTTTTAATTTGTTTTCAGTTGATATTAGCTTGTAGTTTGTTTTGTTTCCTCTAACCTTTCCCTCCACAGCTGTCGTGCCCTGCAAAGCCCAACAGGGCATGCAAGCACCCTCGATTTGCTCACCAGGCAACGAATTGGGTGTGAACAATTGGTTCAGGTAATCGAGTTATATTAGGACATGATCCTTTTATTGGTTGCAACTCCTCTTTTAAACTATCAAATCCACTAATCCAGTTCTTAAATAGTTTAAGCATTTATTATATAGCTCAAGCAATTGTACCTGATGAATCTGGATCAGATCAAATTTGGTTAGAGTCTAGTCATATTGGATTATCAGATGGAATGAAAACAGAATGGGAAAATTTTGTAACAATCTTAAAGAGTAGTGGTATCCATTTAAAAAATACAAATGATAAGATTGTTTGGACATGGAATAGATCGACACGTGAGATCACTGCAAACTTAGCTTATCAGTCCATTTTATTCTTAAATCAAATGGAAGAGAGAAGATGGTGGTTCAAATCTATCTAGAAAGTGAACATTCCAGTTAAGATGATTTGCTTTATGTGGTTGTGTTTGAAGGACTGCATTCTCTCTGCGGTGAATTATAAAAAAAGAGGAGGTATAGGTCCCTATGTCTATAGTCTTTGTTTAAGAGATGAAGGATCTACAACTCATCTATTTTTCAACTATTCCAAAACACACAAAAATTGGTCTGAAGTTATGAAATCTCTGAATATTGAGGGTGAATGGAATTGTTCATCCATAGAAGAAAAATTGAAGCCAATTTCCAAAAATGAGACATATACCTTTCTTGGTCATATGGGGCATATGGAAATTCAGAAATAAAATATTATTTCATGAAAATTGGAATAGAATGGATCCTATGATTTTCATCAATATTATCCTTTCAATCAAATATTACACAATCAAAGAAGAAGAGGTCAAAATGAAATATATTTTAAATCCAATCTTTTTTTATGATACTCCTATTGGTTTTTTTGATGGAGCAGCTGATGATAGTGTATGTGGCATTGGAATCTATTGATCCATATAAATAAAGACAATGAAAAGTCCAATTTCCAATCCAATCAATAGTGACCTTTGAATTTCCAATAGATTCCTATTGGCTTTATTTAGGAGGTAGACTCACTTTAGACAATTTTCATTTCATTTTTTATTCATGATAATATATTAAATATACAATTTTTAAATTTATGGTTTGAATATTATGGTACTAATTAAGATTTATCTTAGCTTCCTAGAGGGATTAAATATTATAATGATTCTTCTTCCAATGGAAATACAAGGGAGGTTCTCCATTCCACATGTCATCTTTACATTCTTCTCCATACAATTGTAATGTTCCTCAGTTTACAAACATTTAAACATTTAATTTCTTACTAGTTTATGTTATGAAAGTATTGAAAAAGACTTATGTGGAACTATATTATCATAAACATTGATGATGATGTTTTTGTAACTTTTATTTTTTTAATTAACAAGAAACAAACTAATTAGAGAATCCAGNTTTAGTCATGATAATATATTAAATACACAATTTTTTAAATTTATGGTTTGAATATTATGGTACTAATTAAGCTTTATCTTAGCTTCCTAGAGGGATTAAATCTTATATCGATTCTTCTTCCAATGGAAATAAAAGGGTGGTTCTCCATTCCACACGTCATCTTTACATTCTTCTCCATACAATTGTAATGTCCCTTAGTTTACAAACATTTAAACATTTAATTTCTTACTGGTTTATGTTATGAAAATATTGAAAAAGATTTATGTGGAACTATATCATCATAAACATTGATGATGATATTTTTGTAGCTTGTATTTTTTTAATTAACAAGAAA
The DNA here is from genome assembly GCA_000966675.3 of Picea glauca. NCBI lineage: Eukaryota > Viridiplantae > Streptophyta > Pinopsida > Pinales > Pinaceae > Picea > Picea glauca. The sequence continues at coordinate 113,816 of JZKD02S1720442.1, forward strand.
CAAACTAATTAGAGAATCTAGTTACAAAGAGTAAATCATTATTCCATGGGTGAGTGAAAAGGATAAAAACCACCAAAGTACATTATTGTCCATGGGACAAGTGGAACCCTATTCCGAAATGTGTGGGATGTGAAGGAACAAGCTAGAACAAAAGTAGGCCAAGAAGATTCTCTAGGGTTAGGGATGAGGCCAACTTGAAAAGACCTAGGAAAAACTATTAACCATTTTCTAGAGCAGTAAGAAATTTATTTAAATTGCAGTGGGAATTGAACGTGGGTGGGGGAGATAACACCACACAGCACAAACCACCTGGGCTAGACCCAATTGACACTTAGTTTCTCTTCTATTTCAAATAGATTTAATTAATCAACAAACAAAGTTTGGAATTAAAGTGTTCTTGATTGGAAATATAAAGAACTAGATATACACAATAAACATGTTGTTGACTTAGTTATATATGTTAAACATTTATGTGTATTGTTCTTTTTTCAAAAACAAATGCTCAAAAATATATAAGAATACCTCTTGAGTATCATACATTATGGCAAGTAAAAATATTGATGCTTTTAATCGTTAACTAAATCAAAACTATGATAACAAAAGCAAAGTTCATAAGTAAGGAACTATTCAATACAAAATATGTTGTAGAGATAATAATAATATATAAGACTAAAACAAAGACTTGGGGTTTAACACAATATAATGAGATATTAAAACCTGAGCACCATCTCAAGAAATATCATGATAATATCTTGGTAATCATTTAAGAGAGACCCCATGAAGCCATCGACCATGTCGATTAGGCTTAAATAAAAGACAACGGAGTAAATATAAACCCTTATATCAAACAAAAAACATTGAACCATCAGGGAAAACAAGAAGGGCAATGTATATAATGCTAACAGTTTAAAAGAAATTTATATATATAAATTGGTCTTTCCAATATTCAGTACAAATTAATAACCAACTCACAACATATATAAAAAATGATAATACAAATTGTATCTTGGTTATTTATCTTAGCATAAGATAAACAATTAGCTTGTGTATATCTCAAGTAGGGAGATAAACAATGCCACCTAACCTCTGTAGCACAACATTCAAACTTAGATTTACAAATTAACTCCCATTGATGTTATCAACAATGATATCACTTTTAACCTTCATGGGTAAGCACCAGAATTACGGTACCTGGTAACGATGACCATATGGAATCTGTGACATCCTCAAATATTCAAAACATTTTATTTTAAATTGTTGTGTTAAAAAATAAATTTCCATTTTGGAAATTCAGATTTGAATTTGTGGAAGTATGTAATAATTATTTTTTTTGACTATTGGGAAAGAATTTCAACTTTCCAACTATCCTCTTTTGATGGACACATGTATGAGACAGATAATTTAATAAATTAAATGTTGGAAAACAGGTGGAACAACCAGGTTAAAAATAGATGACTATGACTATGTGAGTGGGGAACATGTTTGAAACTCAGAGATGATTTTTACAAGTGTCAGAAGTTGAGTTTTGTCACTGGAAGCCCTAAAATTAGGGATTTGTAAAGATGTGAATTTCCCAAGGAGGGAAAGGAATGGAAAGTCCTAGGCAATGGAAAAAGGATATATACAACATATATGTGAGGCAAGATGTTTCTTAGTATGTTGTGGAAATGACTATTTATTGTTGTGAGCACAAGTGGTATTAGGTAAATGATTTTTTTGAACTGTTCAGAGAGACAATGGCTAAGGAGTGATGCTCGGTTTGCCCTTATGGAGTCATGGTTAGGATAGGGGGTGATCAGGACAAGCAATTGTGGTTTTTTTGGATCTACGGTTGGGTGGAATGTGGTTGTTCCATTTATTTTCCCAGCATAGTTGTTTTAGATATGTATATTTAACTGTTTACCTTTCATGCTATTGAATTTCTGAATGGATGATATATGCAAGAAATAATCTACATAGTTGTGTCTTACTGTATTGTATTGGATTTATTTTATTAAATTATGCAACTACATATTTGAGATATCTTTTTGTTTTATTTTGGATATAAATATATTTAGTGTTTTATATGTAGCTACAAACTTATAGATAGCTACATAATTTTATGTGGATACAAAATTGTATGAATGTATAGAATCAATCTTATATAGATGCAAGTATTTTGTATGATTTAAATAAATTACCTTCATTACACTGAGTATAAAATTATGCATTTTTAATCATGAGAAAAAAAATCTAGATGCATCATGTATAGTCATATGAGCTATGTACAGTAGCATAGTTCCTAAATATTTATAGTTATGAAATATTTAGACAAAGAAATCTACATAATCATATGCAGTCATAGAATTTATGTATCTACAAAACTATACGTATAATTCATAATTAGATCTTATATAAACACATGCCTTCTACATAAATTAAATGAATATTCTTCATTTCATACAGTATGTAATTATGTATTTTATTGAGATTCATGATAAAGGGAATCTGAATACATTCTGCATATGAATTTTGTGCACTAGCATGGTCCTTGAATATATTTGTAGCTATGAAATTTCTAGATAAAAAGCTACAGAATGTAGATAGTGTTGAGTAGAAGTGTTTGTAAATATCTTAGAGACTATAGAAATCACACCACACACAAACATATATATGGGATTTAAATACATATATGTGTAAGTTTACTATTTTGGTAATAAGCTACAGATTCTATAAGAATGAACTTTATCTATAGTCTCCCTGGTACAAATTTTACCAGATCCGTATTCCTATGGTTTTTTGGAAGTATTCAAGAATGTGTGAGTGACTTCATTACAGAACATAAAGTAACTATTTTTCTACATGTAGTATTGATTATTTTTCCATCTTATCGAATGTATATTTATCACCAGAATAATGTATGAACTCATGTATTGATTAAAGAGAAATACATCACAGAAAGAATATACATATCAATATGACATATCACAGATAGGAAATGAATGATGTGGAGCACAAAGATCTTTTCCAGAATCTATAATGAGTCTTAAAGATATAATAGAAAAAGGCATAAAACTCTTAACATGTACTCTTATGAATGGAAGTTCATTAAATTTCTGATCGAAAGGGAAATCAAGAAATAAAAGTGCATCTTTACAAATCAATTCCAAGGATTTATGGAATAAGAACTAGAAAAGGAATGGGATTTCCAAGATGGAACCGGAATACCTTTCACAACCCTAAAAAAATTTCTTGCTTAATTGAAAACAACGATATTTAACATGCAACATAAACAAAGAGTATTTTAAGAGACATTTCAAGAAAGTAGCATAACAATAATTAAAACGAGAAGAAGGATCGAGATTTTTATCACTTATCTTGTATATTGTTTTAGATCTGGCAACCCATTGAGAACAAGTCTTGTACATTATACACTCTACGACTTCCCATCTTTGCTTCAAGAGACAGAACGATCATTTTCTCTTCCCTTGGAAATTGTATGATCAACGCTTGATCGAGATAAATTGTAACTCATGTAAGAGACTTGAGGTGTTGGTATCAACTGATGGGTTCCCTCATAATATCCAAAGAGAGAGACCTATCATTAGACCTATATTTCCTTCTTCTAGACATATTTTCTTTAAATCTCCACAAATGAGCAGAAAAGAGATAAAAACATACATTTTTGATGCAGATAAAGAAACATGAATAACAAAGGAAACACCTTTTTATGATTTGAGTTTTCCTTGACGATGATTAAACTCAAAGGACCTTTACCCTTTTATAATTTCTCCTTCCATAGACAAAAGAAAGAATAAAAACAAAAGGCGTGAAAGGAGATTTCCTTAAAGAATTAAATACAGACACAATACAAAGTAACCATAATACATACTTTAAACAAACATAAAATAAAAAAAAGTTCTCGAGTTGACCTCCTAGTAAACTGGTATTTTGAGTACATTTCAATCACCAATATTTAAGGAAGAAGTGACGTAATAACCGAAGATGTTGAAACTAGAGTTTATACAACAACTAAAACAAACACAGGAAAAAGTCATCTCTATGCTATGAGTGAATACAACCATCGAAGACTACTCTACATAGAACCTTTGTCTGGAAAAAATTAAAATGACCATGTTTAAATATCAAATTAAGATTGGGTATTTTTACCAGGGAATGAAATTATTGGATCGAATACAAAATTATCATGATCTGTAGGTAGTATTACCATTCGCTATGGGAGCTAAAAATCATCAGTGGGAAGAATAGAACAAAGGATTGAAGGGAATGAGATGATGATAGATCAAGAAGGAATCATTGATTATGTTCTCAAGGGGAAGGACGACCTCGAGCCCATTGCCCTATACCTCCACTACAATATTGTGTGGATTCACACTTTGGCCATGTGAATGGTGGAAGGTGGAAGCATATGGTTGGTCCACATTGCCAATACATCTGACTATCTAAACAAAGAGTAAGTGTATATTAAGATGCCTAACCATATGTCTCTCACTTCAACGTCATGAAACTGTTACAATCCACCATTACCTTGGTTACATAAAGGAGTGGGTAGAATAACACTCTCAGTCTGGGTAGATAAATCTTTTGACAAATTATAATAAAATAGGGTAAAGAGGGCCACCTTGCAGAAATTGTATAAATGAAGTTAAAAAACGAACAAGGGGCTTCAATGGTAATAAGGGGGCTTTTTGAGAGCTTATATAAGTATAGTTTACCCACGACTAAGTTAGTTGAAAATTATGTGGTACCCAAACTAATTATGAAATAGTTTTGATATGGGTAATAAGAAGTTAATAATTTTGACTATAAGGATAAGAGTAAGATAGGAATTATCTTATAATTATAAATGTTCAAAGGCTAGATATCATATAAATAAGGTATGAACTAATACCTTCTGCGTAGTCATGAGTTTTTGGTGAGCTTGCATAAAGTAATACTTACTAAGGAAACGTCTAATTCCTAGGACAAGATTTGACAAGAAAAATGTGAATGATGATCTCCAATATTAAGATAAAAGTCACTGTATACAAACAAACAAAAAAATAGTAATTTTTGGGGTTCATTACATATGGTATCAAAGTTGTTAGTTACAACACTTAGGCCTAAGGGCAACTCCAGAAAGTTATTTTGTTAAGGGAAAAATATAAAAAACAATATTTACTATTACAAATAGACTGTGTCAAATTGTCTTTGGTAAAAATGTCAGCGTAGAATGAGGAAGGAGATAGACCTGAGAGAAATAATAATCAAGAGATTTCTAGAAAACCAGAACATCACAGCGAAGGAAGTTCAACCACCCAAGTGATGGAAACAATGAGAAATATTATCGTGGAATTGCAGGTGTTTAAAGTTGATAATGAAAAAAATTAAAGAAAGCTCGAGAAGATCAATAGGAAATTAATGAAATATTGTTACATAGCATAGAAACAAAGAAGATTCCAAGGAGTAATGAAAGTGATGAGGAGGTTATTAAAATGTCCTCAAAGGATCCTATTCATGCAACAGAAAGAGAAAACAACTCTTCTAATGATACACACATGACAAAAAATAAAGCCTCTACAGTAAGGAAAAGAAAAGCAAATGGACCACTTAGAGGGAGAATTTAAGAAAATAAAACCTTCAACATTTGATGGCGAGTCTAGAATTGGTGAGGAGGTAGAAGCTTGGTTGCTTGAAATAAAGAAATACTTCCAGATATACAATTACTCTATTAATATGAAGGTAAGAATGATTATTTACAACCTGAAAGGTAAGGCTAGCATCTGGTGGAAAGATTTAAATTAGCCAAAGGACTAAAAGAGAAGAAGAAGGATAAATTGAATCAACTAAATAAAGTTTTCAAACCAACCCCTTACTGTAACATGACTAAAGGATTCCAAAGGAATAATTATTCCTCTAGCACATATCAAAGTCAAGGAGGAAATAAACTAGTTAATTGGGATTCAAAAGATAACAGACAATCCCAGAGAACCGTTCAAATGATGGGAGTGTGGAGAACCCCATTTTCGAAGAAACTGTCCACACTTAATCCCAACATATAAAAATACAGTCCACAATCTACAAGAAGATTCAATAATTGGAGATAATGGCAGAAGCATCGATAGAATCAATGCAACTTTGGATGGTAGGAAAGCAGATCATCAATCCACTATTGTGGAAATTGAAGGTAAATTCATAACAACAAAGTGTCTATTTTAATTGACCCATGAGCTAGTTTAATGTAACATCCCACTCTTGTGCGCACTAAGAGAACTTATACTTTGAGGACACTTGCTTGCAAGTGATCCAGGTTGTTATACCATTGGCCATTTGATTATGATTATGAGGCATTATGGATATGAGGATATGTTATTTTGTGTATTTACATAGACAAGTGCTATTGACTGGGTTCTCCTGAGTGTGCAAGACTTTGGACCTCGAGGATGCAGAGGCATCGATGAAACCCCTTGGACTCCGGATCGAGTCAGGGAGTGGAATATTGGGGTTTGATTGTTTTTTATATGACATATGTACATATGATTAGATGTTATGATGATTGATTATTATTTCTGACATGATTCGTTGATGATGCAGGATGACGATAACTTTTCGACTAGACTCACATGTGGAGTAGAGGGGTCATGCACGACAACCAGAGACTTTGAGGGAGAGGTATGTACAACATCCTTGCCACAGCCTACTAGCACTCTCGTTGTGGCTCAAACTGTAGGTTAATGATTACCTAGTTCAAGAAGACCCACGACGTCGTGAGGAAAAACTGCGACAGTCGTTCATGATGATTCTAAGGGGCGCACAATAAGGCATGGGAATTATTCCTTAGAGGCCCTTAGTCTCCCACAAGATCACCTGGCGAAGTATTGACTCTAGGGGTTTTTTATGTCTACCAAGGCAGTCAAGAGGCGAGTGGCACCCTTGGAGCACGTAGTGCGTCTTGAAGGGCACATCATGCAAGGAAAACAGAAAAAGGTGAGTGGCACCCTTGGAGCACCTAGTGCGTCCTGAAGGGAACGTCGTGATTTCAATGGGTAAGTGAATAAACCTAGTCAAACTTAAAATGAATGATGTGATAAGTAAGATTTAAAAACAATTTCCCTAATAAAAATGTCGCCCAACCTAGTGAAATTAAAATATAGGTCTAAGTAACAAATGTGGTCAAAAAAATAATAATCATAATTGAACATGTAACAAGAAGGGGGTAAGAAATTCAATTAAATTATTAAAATCAAATTACAATGGGGGATTAAAATTTTAAAAGGGAAATGATTGTTTTATATACATATGCTAATTTAATTTTTATTTAAAAAGAAAAAGGTGTAAATGGTTGTTTTTCTACACTTGCTAATTTGAGTTTTAGTTAAAAAGAGAAAAGAGGGAAACTTAAAAGAAATGGTAAACTAAAGGAAAAAGGGGAAACATAAAGAAAAAGGGAAACGTAAGAAAAAATATAAATGTCTAACTTAGTAAAGAATCTTGTCTTTAAGAACTTTCTAATTATGAACTCAACTAGGAATTTAGTAAAGGCGTAAGTCATTTAAGATGTGTAAAGGAATATTGGGACACCAAGGAGAGTTTTTAGGAATGATTTTAGGTGGGTGAAGGAAATAGGAATACTTAAATAATTAATGAAGTTCATTTTCTGGTGCAACTAGGGGGATGGGTGACATGTGTATGGGGGAGGATTTTTCTGATTAAATTAATGAAAAAGAAATTAAATGAGAATTTGGGAAAGAAATCACTTAAAAACTCTATAAAAATGATGGAGGAGGAGGAGTATGGATATGATCTTTATGCGTAACGTTACGTTGCTGAATTTTTGTCTTGACTGAACTTATCTTGTGGGAGTTGGGATACCCAGCTCGGGTAATGAGTGGTAGCTCGACCTTGCGAGGTGGGTTGGGTGCTAGAAGTTCTCTGGTATTGTGTGTGTGGCCCCTTTGCGGCTCAGGACGCTTAGGGTGAAGAAGAGTACCCCTAGCATTAGCTGGGAGGTACCGGTGAGGTCACATCGATCGACAAGCGAGAGCTGGATGAAGTGCATGCGGGATAATGACTCTGAGTTGTCACATTGGGCTACGGTATGCATGCATTTATTTTTGAATGGTAGATTAATGTTGTTCTAGCGCTTTCATTATTTTACCTCTATTATGTAAGGAAATATGTTTTACTCGGCATTTTAATCAAAGAACTTAAAGACATCCTAGTCTTACACTCGCTGCATTCTTAATTGATTTCCTTGGTAACCCAACCCTGATTGTTATGACTGTTATGTTTTTGTTTTATTGATTACTACGAAGAATTTTGTGTTTTTCCCTTATCCCTTTAGTCACCAATCCATGCCTAAGAAATCGTCCAGGAGCTGAATCGACGGTCATCACTTCGGTGTTTAAAGACCTATAGATTCTAATTCCTTGCTTTCTATGCATGAATGATGAGTGCGGGATAAATTTTCCCAGCTGTCTATCCCTTACTTATCATTGCGCTGATTAATTCTTGGTTGAATGATTAGTCTTTGTGCCTTCTTGTGAACGAGTACCTTGCGTTTGATTGCTTATCTCTGAAAACCTTTGCTTCTCCTTGAAACATTATCCCTGCATTTCTTTGATTGATTAAACTCTTATTACACTATGCATTTTATTTGTTTAAACTATGATAAGTCTCTACACTTGAATGGTAAATATATACGTTTTCTTGTGATTGATTACATCTACATTTTCTGATGATTAATCTGTGTGTTCTTCTTTTGAATCATTATCACTGCTTTTTATGTGAAACTGTGTTTTTTACTGTGACTATGTTTTATCCATATGATGGACATCATGGTGATGGCTTATCTCTTTAAAATGTATATCACATAGTTTGGACAGATAGTCAGTTGTGTCACATGTTAATAGTCAACGATTCTATCAACGTGAATTTGTATATCTGCGTTTTTTTTAAATGTCTGCATTTTTTTGATAAAACACAACAAATATGAAGGACTACATCTTATGACAATAAATCTTAATCAAATGTATGATGGCGTTTTTAAGACAATAAATCTTAACATAGGATGATTGTGAATTTATTAATTATTGACAATGAATTACATGTAATGGTGACTGAGAATTTAATGTAAATGAGTGTGACTATGAAATTATTGTATACAGAGTGTGAC
>JZKD02S1720453.1:7184-37150 GCA_000966675.3 Picea glauca
ACATCACTAAGGGGGATGGAATCTAAGGCCCCACTAGTGAAGTAATTTATCTCGAGAAGGAAGTTTATAGGAGAGCCAAGGCAAATGTTATCCAAAGGACTATCTAAAGAATTCATGGCCTCTAATAATTTTTCATTTTCTTGGAATAACATCATCTAAGAGGCAAGGGAACTTTCCCACATGGGTGGAGAAATTGGCTCCATTACCCCCAAGAGTGAAGGTACATATAATAATCTCTAAATATTTTAGATTAAAAGCATTCAAAGGATTATGTTCAATAAGAGTGGAGATTGTGCAAATGGTGGAAGTGGCCACATAATTCATTTGAAAATAGGGTTTTCCCACCTAAACAATAGGGATAGACTTGGTAGGAGCAAAGAAGGGAAATACCTTTTCATGGGTCAAAGGTGGTTGACTATTACAATATGAGAGTTTATCAATATGGAATATATTCCCTTCATGTAAAAATTACATCACATGAAATAGCTAAGACACCGTGACTTTCATAGTATACACTAATCGTGCCCAAGGATCATGTTGAAGTTTTTTGTGCCTATCACGATTTCTACATCACCTAAGAAAATGTTACCTCCTAATTCAATTGAGAGATTAGGACTAATTCCTACTAATTCACTTGATCTACATTCAAAATACCGCAATGTGGTCATCAATGGGATGAATGAAAAGGAACCTAAAAAATGACAAGTAGACAAAGACATAAAACATAGGAGGTGGGGCTTCATCGAATATGCATTAACGATACATGATGGGATTATGAATGAGGACGCTATTATAGAAAGGCTTAGAAGATGGAATACATGGCTTTAATATTTTATCCAATTCAAAGGTAATGGCCTCAAAATACTAAGGGTTCATACTTCCATTTGCCTTATAGTAGGTAGGACTAGTAGATGATGACCCAGTAGAAGTGGAATGGGTGTCCCTTTTCCTTAGATATTCCAACTTATCAGTGAGGTAGATAGGTTGGAACGACTGGTTACTTGGTTGGTGAGAAACCAAAGAGTTTGAAACATGTGCAGATCCAACATTAAAATAAATGGGTTCATGTGGAGGGGATATTTATTGCAATGTTGCAAGCTCTTGTGGGATCATCTGATTAGGGAATTGGGCCCTCAATCATTGGAGTTATACATTGTCAATACATAGGTGAATGTATTGTTCTTTCCTAAAAACAACATAAGTATGCTTAGGTTTACACCCTTATTTCATTTGCATTGGACCTAACTTGGAATTGTCATTGCCTCTAACATTAATTCAATTTCCCCCTTTCCCTTGGTTCTTATTCTTACATTTCCTAGACTTCCTCTTAGATGGTACCTCATTCTTGAGTTGAATTTCAGTGGAGACCAAACTTTTTTAAGTTGTGAAGGAATATGTATTACCAAGTTAACATTTGGTGAAGCCAAGAGATGAGTATTAGTTTGATCTGAAGTAGAAATCAGTTAAACCAAAAGTCCCATGGCCATGTTTGGGAGGCTTATAAATTATGGTTGGTTTAGGTCTGCCAACATTTCTAGGTGGTGGAAGGTTGGTATTCCATGAAATACTGGCCATACTACACTATTATAAACTTATACAAGGAGTCTATTAGAAGGAAAATATCACCAAACGGTGGTGATCAAGATCAAGAGACAAGGGGAAACTTATTTCCATGGAAAAATTCCTTGGGAAAATTATTTAGGCTCTTCCTCACATTTTTTGAATGGATCCTAGGGTAAATTCTGCTAAAAGACAACATGTATGCCTAACCCTAAGGAACTTGGGTGGATTTGATCTATTGGATTTCTTTACCAATGTGGAATTGACACGAAAAGTCAAACCACTTGAGATAACACTTGGGATAAGAGATTAGGGGAACTTGTAAGAGAATATCAAATCATTTTGTCACATAGGTTAATTGAAAGAAAATGGTCAATGAAATAATTAATTAATTATTCTGATGGTTCCTTAATGTCTCGAGGTTACTTTATGTGTCACAAAAATCAAGTTACCCCAATTACACACAATTAACTATTAAGAATACATATCAATAACCCAAAGACATAACTTGATCCAATCTTGGTGTTCTAGACCATAAGAAGAAAATATGTGTTACATTTATTAATGCGGGTTAGGGTTTGTAGCTTAACTAATATTGCATTCTCTTATGTTCTCTACTCTTTTTCATGAAATTGATGTTAGGCATAGGTGATAAGCCAACTAGTTTTGAGACATTGATGATTCATATGGTTTTCAATGTGTTCTCTTGATGTGTGATTTTGTAGAAAAGAAATACACCAGGAATGTAAATGTGTGAAAGGAAATTTATTCAAATTAAATGACAATTTCTTCACTTTTCTCTTTATTTTTGAATTGCAAAAAATCATAAACAAATAAGAACAACATAACAAAAGAATATATACTCCAAAAAAAAACTACACTATTTTATTTTGTTTCAATCTATTTAAAATAAAAATTAGTGCTTAACAACAAAGGATAGAGGTGCTATAATGTTGGGAAAAGGCCAATAGAATTGTCAGTATGTAGATAGTCAACAAACAAACTAGTGAAAGTCCCTTAATAGGAAACACTCATATCGTTAGGTTAATAGTGATACAATTTTGGTTTTCCCCAATTAAGAGAGTGTTCAAAACATAAATGTTGTCAGGAAAAAATAGAGAAAAAAGAAAAGAAAAAAACACCAATAAAGTGTTGGGGTTCTTGTTGATCACAAACAACTAGAGGATACTAATAGGAAATCAAAGAGAAATTTCACATAGGAAATCCTAAAATTCAATCTAAGGAATAGATCAGAAAAGAAAGAAGCTCCTCCCAAATGAATCATCAATCTATTGACTAATGTCTTGTATGATGGATGCTATGAAGTCCCCACTATAAAATCGATATGGAAGTGATAGACAACAAGAAATCAAAGTTTTTACAATACCAATCAAATAAATAAAAATACAAACTAGAGAAATAAGGGAATACAAAAACCTATACACTTTCACTCTTTGACGGATCATCCAAACTTGTAGTTGAGTTCAAGGAGAAAGAGGAGAATTAGCTAGATCCAGACATCCTACTGACATTTAAAAAACACCATCCTTACTTTGCAATGGAAAAAATATAGATCTAACTTATAAAGAGAAGTAGAAACCCTTATAGATCTATTTGATTGATTTAATGAAAATTAAAATGAATGAAACTAACATTACACCAATAATAAGCAGGTGGTAAGGAAAAAGAAGATTTTATTACAAGTAGAAAATATTACCACGGTAGATCCATACCTTTGAGGGATTAAATTGCCATAATTCCTTTCTCATCGGGGTTCATTTATTTTAGGGATCTTTTCAGTCCAATGGTCTTCAATAGCATCATCTAAGCAAATTGGGCAAGTGAAGACAAAGGTGCAAATTGGGAATTACTTGGTATGAGAAGAAGAATCTATCTATTATCTAAACTATATCCAAAATATCGTTTAACACCAAATATTCAGCATTCAAAGTCCTCTGCCCCATGTTAAGGTGGTATTTTTTATAGGTTGTTGTTCCTTTCTAGGTTTTCTATGTGAAGAATGGGTCCATGTTCCAGATATTAATGGAAATATGTGTGCTTTAGACACACCAAAAGTGATCAACATTGGAAAAATCAACTTAGGAGCATGTTGTGATCAAGTTTGACCATGTCAAAAAGGGAAACATTGTAAATGGCCCATTTTGAACATTGTTAGCACTCATTTCGAGGGAATATAGACATTTCTCTAATTGACCAAGAAAATGTAATATTTATTTTTAATTGTGGGTCGTTCTTATAACTCCATACTAAATAGACCACATAGAAATGCATTAGAATTAGCACTAGTTGGTGCATGCAACACCAAAGTCCAATAATAAAAGGGATTAGTTGGTATAGTGTGTCCAGGGTCAAACCACTTAGGGGGTCATTACAATATGGATCATAGGGGGTGGGAGGAATTGTGTGCCCATGATCTTAATTGTTAAAACAACAAGAAATAGTATTGAGCATGGGAAAACATGTCACTATAGCAATTTGAGCCTTTGTGTAGGAAAGAGAATAACAATATTATTATTATTATTATTATTAAACTAATTAGGACTCAATAATGTCTTTAGAAGAAACACCGATTTATTTTTCCTAAAAACATTTTAAAAGTCATTTTCATAAATATTTCTAGTGACATTTTTGTTTTGTAGAAAATATCATAGAGGTTTATTTATACATTTTTGAGGATGGTTTTACCAACCCTATAACATCCCACATTGAGACCACTGGTTGCAAACTCAACCATTTTGATAGGATGTTGAAGTAGTGATATGTCTAATATGTGTTTTAGGTGGAAAATTATGAAAAAAATTATAGTGAATAAAGGGCAAGATTCCCATTACTATATTAATGAAAATAACAAGTAATAATGAAGATGGGGATGTTTTGTGACTAGGGAAAGCATTTAATGAAAGTTCAAAAGGTTTCCTAGTTTCTAGAAAGATGGGAAAATGCTCYATTCTCCATTATTTTTGTCCACTTCTTATGTTTGAGAGCTCTCGTGCTTTAGAATGTAATTTTTGGTTTTTAGTCTTGGTAGTAAGTTGTTGGATCCTACCATCCATGGATTATGAATAGGGATGGATAAAAGTTAGTGACTTCACTAGCATGATAGTTAATAGTATTGAACTTTATGAAGTAAAAACTAGAAGGGAAAACTTATAGTTTTTATATAGTTGGGATTGACAAAGAGTGTTTGATATCGTGGGTAGGAAGGGTTGCGTGTGGATTGGCTAAGTCGTGAGCACCCTTTTCTTTGATTGGACCCTGCAAGGTTGTTTAACTTATGTAGTTATATTTTTATCTCATTTGGTTAGAGAGGGTTTTAAGTTTTGATGGTTGTTTATTTTTCTCGTCAGTTTCTTAGATTTTTTCTTATATTTTTTCTTGGGGTTTGGATTAGTGAAAAATTCCCTTATCACATTGTAGCCCTTGACTAAGATGTGGTTTTGCAAACATAAACATATAATTAGGTGATATTTTTTCTAGACACAAATCATTATTCATATTTGTTAAAGATAAATATTTATCTCCATTTATGTTTTTCTTTATCTAATCTAATGAGTTATTACAAGTGAAAGAAACTTTCTTCCATTATAATTTGTCTCATACATATTTATTTTTAATAAAATATACACTTATTTATATATATATATATATATATATATATAAACCTTTTTAATACATTTAATGTGATAGAAATCATGTGCAAAACTACTATTCTATGTTTCATAGATTATTAGATGATGTGAAAGAAAACAAAGAAACCCATCATGGAGAGATGATAAATGACTTAGACAATAAAATATTATTGAAAAGTACATACAACAAAACGATTTTGTCACGATGTGAAAGTTACATAGAGTATTTGTGGCATTTTCGTTATGATGTAAATCCTTCGTATCATTCAATAATAAGTGTACATAAGTATAGATCACACTTTTGTAGTAACTTTGACATTTGCAACATTTTAGTTGTGGGGTCAAAATCATGTAGGTATAACTTTGACATTTGTAACATTGTATTTGTCGTTTAAATCATTGTAATCACTCAATAATAACAATAATTGTTGTAGATCCTCATGCAAGTAATATACGCAACTTCTCTCGAACATCATGCATTTGTTCAAGTATCTTCCAGAATCTTTTTCATATATTTGAAATGTAAAAATTCCACATATGATGCATATCATATGGTGATACCTTAAGTCAAACTTTTATAGCCCAAGTCATTCTCAAAAACTTTTATGGTTGTACATTCCACTTGAGATATATCCCAAGTCATTCTCAAAAACATTACTTCCACTTCCTTCCTTTTTGCAAAAAAAAATAATGATAGGAATTATATGTTAAATCCATTTGTGTTTTTGTCACATTATTGATTTTGTGTTTTTGTCACATTATTGATTGTGATAAAAAATAAAAAAATAAAGTTTAGATTTATTTAGTTTATATTTTTTTAATTTTATGAGGGATTTTTATAATTGATTAATTGTAAGATGAATATACATGTTTGTTTGGTTTTTTTTTTCTATGTGATGTATTAGATACTTCGTGTTTGGAATTTTGATATAGTTTATATAATTATAATATGTGATAATAAACAATGAATGACAAATAATCAAATACACTTGACATTTTGGTATAATTTATACAACTATAAAATAATAAATAATTAAATACATTGCATTTTTTTTTGCATCGTTACAACTTTCTTTATATTGCAACATGCTTCTTCATAATCTAAACTGAGCTATTTTAAAAACAATGTTTAATGCCTTTAGAACTATTTAATATTTAACAACCGCAAGTACTAAGTGGAGTTAGCTATATTTGGTTGACAATATTCATTTCTAGTCCTTGTGCTCATTTAGGGGAAATAAAACATTTCCAAAATCAAAAGTAGCTTGTAACACCTACAAGGTCTAAAGCCTTAATAAGGTGTTATTATTAACAAGTTATTCAATCTAATCTCTTTGTAATTGAATCTACTACAATGTAGGTTTATCTCACTAGTTTGCAGTGTCCAATGCATCTTATTTAGTTGTTGCTTGAGATGTAATTTGGTTAAAGAAAAATTAACCCTTTATTATGATTATCAAATGTTAAATTTGTAGCAATTAACTAGCATTTCAGATGTTAAACTTATAGCAATTAAACTAGCCTCTTATTGCACAATGAATTAAAGAAATTCAACAGCTTATCACTTCAAATTTAGAGAAGAAATACATTGATTAATAACAAGGATAATACCTTTATGTTTGTTTGAATTTGCTCAAGTGTAGTGCAATCAAGTTCCCTTTGTTTTTCCACTTGCTTAAACTAGAATTAAACCCTTGACCAACTAGGATCCTAGCCAACTTCCTATCTCTAACAAACCCAAAGGTTTCCTAGCCCTCTACTAAAACTCCAAAAACAACAAAAATAGTGTAGGGTGAGCAATATATTCTATGAAAACCAATCAATGAAATAATTTAGTGTTTTTGAACTTCAAGATTTGTTTCCTTCTCCCAATTAGCTAGCCCTCACTCTTCATTTTCTTCCTCCTTTTATCACCCTCCCTATTACCTTTTTCCAAAACCCCTCATTCCTACGTGACAAACCTCCTCTGGAAAAGGTAATGATCCCTTTTTATTCTATGGGATGGAAATCCTTATCTTAGGGAGTAAAATATCATAATAATTAAATGAAATAAAATGCTAGTTGATTTATGCACATGCTAACCCTTTAGTAAATATGGGTTTTCATTCAAGAGCTAGTTGACAACTAATTATTATATTCATCTATTACTTCACACAAACCAATCGAAGTTATTCAATGTTTATCTTACCATGAGATATTAATATTCATATAATATAATTTCAAATTCGCCAAATTATTTATTAATTAACTATTAACCAATTTTAGTAATTAATGTGTTTATGAAACCATAATAGTATATGTGTGTTGGGTATGGAGGTGTAGCTAGTGCATACATATTCCACACATGGACTATAATAAAAAAGAAATGTTCCAAATGCATAGTTCTTGATTGTTCACAAGTAGTCGTGCATAACAAAAAATCAAGGAAATCAATCATCAAATAATTCTAATTAGTGATAACACATTCATCCATCCTTATACTTAAATTATAAAAAATGAATTAAACAAGTGTTGTACACATGGTAGGAGCTAGTTGTTAGGATATTTAGACACTTAGGAGTTAGTTAATATCAACTTGGTCTAATGTGTTGTTAGGTTAAAGTGTGTGGTTAGTGAATTTATTTAGTATGTTTTAGTATGCATTTGTAGTTAGGTAATCTAACAGTCATGATATGTTCCCACATAGAGTGATATAACTGCTCATATCCTCCATGATCTTAATGACTACATTGATCAGTGGATTAACACCCGATTAGTCCATGATCTCTATTTAAAGTGCATGGAGACTCATTTTCCAATGATCGATTGTGAGAAAGTCTCTGTAATATATTTTATTTTGCATTAATAAATTTCTCCAATTGGTCACGTTGGTTAGGGCCGTGGATGTTTCCCCACAGGGGTTTTACCATGCAAACATGTTGGAGTGTCTAGTTTTTTGAGTGGTTACTGAATGTGTTCATCCTCTATTGGAGTACATGTGTTGTCAAACATGGTATCAAAGAACATTTGAAGACCTACTCATGTTGTAGATCGAGATCTTGAATCTGTATTGTCCCATATATATTTTCTTCCATTTCTGTACATCTTTGAGCCAAGAGGACTATTTCATTACATCTAGAGTGCTTCTTCCAGCTAGAAATGTTTTTCATTTCACGCGAACACGTTTCAATTTACCCAAGATATGATCATTTCAGTCAAATCCAGAGGTATAAGGAATGAATATTTCCTTTTAATTTTTTACAAAGATAATATTTCGATTTTATGTTTTTTATTTCTAGGTTTCTACTCTTTTCGGTATGTGTATTCTCTTTTCCCTACTCTTTGTGCGATCTCGGAAAATTATAAATATTGAGAAAATGGTTTTTTTGTCTGTGTATTCTCTTTGACATGCACTATGTGTGATCTCAGTAAATAAAATATAGAGGGAAAAATTGCATTTTTCGGGTAAGCTAACCCTTCTTGTTTTTTAGAAGCAATTTTTTGTGTGTGTGTGAATGCATGAAAATATTTTTTTATTGAATACGCACTCCAAGACTGTCTTCCACAACAACAACACCCCCAATTATCCTTCTTAAGACTATGATGTGTTTTGTACTAGCTCACTTGGTTGAAAGTTACTCTACTTAGTAAGAGGTCTTGAGTTCAAGTCTATTTTTTGTTTCTTTTTTTGAAAAGTTCATGCATTCATTGTAAAGTGAATTTCACTTAGTTATTAAAGTGAATCACTATTAAATAACTTTAATATTTTTTTTAAGTTATTTTTTCTGCATGGAACTTTCATTTATAAAGTAACTTCATTGTAAAAATGATTCCTTCTTATTCTACAAAAGTGGGTCACTTCATAAGTAACCTATTTAAAAGTGAGCTTACAAGTACAATTAGGAGGAGAATCACCACATGGACCAAATTCTACTTGCCATGTTTCTCTTTGTTTACTGATTATGATTTTTTTCAAAAGGGCATAACTTTCACATCTGAAGTTCATTTTCAGTGTCATTTTTTTTAAACCACCTATTTTTTTGAGAGCTTCCCATCCAGGCCATCGATTTCATCTTATAAATCCATATTCTCTGCATATTTTAATATAGCTTCTCCCAATGATCTTTTTCTTACCATTACCAACTAATTCTCATGGAAATCCCATATGGAAAATGTACTAGGAAGTAAAGGATTGTACTGGATTACCTTGGGAAAAGAAAAAGAAACCATTGTTGATAAAAAGTATTCCAAATGGGATAATAAGAATGATGAAGCATGTGGACTAATCAAAATTCCCATCTCTCTTAATTCAAGGTTTCACCTTCAAGGAATTGATAGCCCAGATAAATCTTGGGAAAAGCTTGAAGCTGTGTTTGGTAAACATAATATTATTCAAGCCCACCATCTGGAAAATTAGTTAATGACTTTAAGTCCAAATTATTTTGATGTAGGAGTATCCTGCCTCCAAAATATTGTTCATTTGATTAGAGCTAGGGGGTCTTTTGTTTTACTAAGGGAGTGGGTTCCTTAAGCATGAATATTGTAAATTTTATGTTTAATTGAGTTCTAGAAGTCTTGTATGAGATATGGTTTGGGAATGATGTTTAGTAATTGAATCTAGCTTGTTGAGTAGATCTTGAGATTGAGAAAGTTAGACCCTATGAGTTATTGTTCAGAGTATTATGGATCTAGAGGATCCTAAGGATTTGTTGGTTGAGGGAATTGTGGATCTGGAACCTATTTAGGTTATCCTTGCTTGTATAAGTGATTGTAAGCCTTCGTGCATGTGTGTGGCCAATTGGATAGAGAATCATGCCAAGGTGTGAGAAGAGGTTGATTGTTGAGAATCGAGCCAAATGGAGGGAAACCCCAATTTGTGAGATTGGGAAGAGAGTAGCTCTGACTATAATCTAATGTACACTAATTGGTTTTAATAAGAATCATATGTTTATGGGCTCTTTGTGTATATGTATTAAATATTTTTGTAGAATTGTCATAATTCAGATCGACCCTATAAAGGAATGTTACAGGTTGCAACTCAGATTGTGGTTGAATCTCTGTAATATAAACGGATAGACAATGGCATGATTATCAATCATCATAGAAATCGATAAACTAGAGTCGATGAGAGATTGAATCAGATCAGATCATGAAATAAGATAATAGAAATCCCCTTGCAAGTGAGAAGTAACAACAGTCATTGGATCAAGTTCAACAGTTGATCGTGACCGTTAAATATCGCGATAGACTTCCCCATTCCTATGTTAAGAATGGAGGCTCGAGATTAGATATTGGGTTTAGATAAACAGTCAGAAGAAGTCGTGTGATTATATTCCAAATAAACAATGGAAAGGTTATTAAGAGTTGATGTTTCGGAGTCTCTAATCGAAAAGGTACTCTAATGAGGAGTTTCAATCAATGGGTATGGATTGATTGGAGAATGAAAAGATCAATGATCCAAGTTGTGCCTCAAAGTTAATCTTTCAGATTTAGAGTTTGTGGGATACTCTGACTTAGGAAACCCAATATATGGTGTAGATTGATCGGGGAGTAGAGATATCGATGGACATCAAGTGTCCACATGACAGTGTTCAAGTGATAATCCATAAATGCGAAAGAATTAAAACTCCGACCAACAGATCAGATGAAATAGGAGTAGTCATATCAGTGGCTACGAAAGGGAAATGTGGAAGCATCTCACTAGTTCTCGGAGTAAGGCTATTTGAGCCAGTGGAAACCAAAGGTTGGAGGAACTTCAAAGGAAGAACAATGAAAAATGACTGAGATCTATTCAGAGATGAAAATATCCATAGACAGGAGAATGAAATGTGGCAGCTGACAGAAACCTAGATGTGGCATCAACTAACGAGGTATAGACACATGGAAGTGATGTGGATGAATGAGAAAGTGACACATGGAAGTTGGATCGATGAGTAAGCAAGAGACACATGGTATCCACGTATGCGTTTGTGCCAAAGGTGTGGCACAACAAAAGAAGAGACTGATGATCGATGACCGTAGATCTTAATACAGATCAATGGTGGAGAGAATTTGATTATTCGAAGTCTGAGAGGGAGGTGAAATACTGTTAGAGGTAACGTTTCGAAGTTTCACAACTCACGGGAGTCTAATAGAGGGGATCTGATACAAAGGAGAAGTGGACGTCAAATCCAAACCATCCATTGGGGCGCACTTAGGAGAAGATCACACCATCCATTGGAAAACATTTTAGAAATCATTTAGTAGGGTCTTATTTATTAACCCTCACTATATCATTCCGATGAGAAATCGGGATCGTCCATCCTGTGACGATCAACAACAAGGATTGAAAGGGTGAAATGATTCTAATGGATTAGATGAATTAATTCATGGTGTTGTTTGGTGATTGGTCATAGCTCAAGGTCATATGAGGTAAGCACCAAAGAACAAGATCTTAAGTGTATAATCCCACGATTATAATGGAGGTATTATGAAGATTAGCGTTGGGATTTGATCCCTTAGGAGAATTATCTAAGGTCACGAATATTGGTCTTATGGGTCAATGAAGAATTAGCACCTCATTATGAAGGGCTAAAGAATGGTGTGAAAACAGAGTAATTTTTTATACTCTGTTTGAAGAAGATTTGGGTCGTACAACATAATTAAGAGCACCTAGAGATTGTAGCTGCTTCAGAATTTGATTTTTAAATTCTACACCTATGGGAATTATAAGTCCGTGAGGCCATCATTTTTCGTATCAGAGCAGGAAATTTAATTTTCCTTTGTAATTGATCATAGGGGATGGAATACCTTAAATGAACGGAGTTCATTTTTGGTATCAGAGCGTTATTTTTTCTATGTAAATTGCAGTGGAAATCTACATCAGGAGATTGCATCCAGCAAAGAATTTGAGGTGATTTATAAGGAATCCTAAGTAGATTATGAGGACAAGAAGAAAAGGGAACTCGATACATAATTCCTTAGTGAGTTACTATAGAAGTATTGGGTAGAAAGTTGTCCATTCAAGTCTATTAAATGTGGAGGATAAGATCTCATGGATAGATCTTATAGGTAATGGTTGATATTTTAAATTTAACTTTGGTTATGAACATTTGTATTTGTAGGTAGCAGAGAAGGATATGGTAGCAGCCAACAACCAATAGAGTTGTGATAGAGAGCAAGTTGAGTTCTTAAGTGAAGTAGTTGTGGCAGAAACTTGAAGCAAGGGATGTTGTAACACTTTCAATTGAGGATTGGAAGTGAGGAGAACAATAGAATTTCTTATAGAGAGTGAGTCGATGTACAACCAAGAAGGAGTAGAGGAATCTCAAGAGGTTCTAGGAAAAAAAAGTAGTGGATACCAAAAGGTCAAGCTCAAGAGAGAAGTTTGAGTTGGTATTAGGTAGTAAATGAAGAGATTTTCTATAGAGGCTTGATGCAACTCACATTGGACTAGGAGGAGTTCGCAAAGAAAGGAAGAAGATGACTATTGATGGTCATTATAAAGGTTCAGAGAGAAGCCACAACATAGGAAAGAAATATGCCAAAGAAAATGGAATAAAGAGAATTATTCAAGAGGAGATTGACAAATAAATGGTTGAGTTATGAGTACAACTCAGTTACATTAGACAACTGCTACAGAAGAATATTGAGGAAAATGAGAGACAAGGATGGAATCTAAAGGAGAGAGTCAAGTGGCATGTAATGCAATTGTTTGCAAAGAAGTTGAGGAGAAAATTGAGGAGCTTGAAGCATAGGTTGATTTCTTTACTGAGAGCATGAAAAATATCAAAGTAGTTGATTTTAGATAGAGGCCAATGGTTGAGGAATAATTTTACTATTGTGAATTAGAGAAAGGATGATTCCTTGAAGCTGATGGTGAGTATGTTGAGGAGAGCCGAGTTGAGAATATCACTAATTGTTTGGAGAGTGAGAGTTAGTGTGAGGACGTGCTGAAAGATATATCAAATGAGGCTAATGAGCCTTATGTTTTCAAATCTGATAATTTATGTGTGATTGTAATATTTGCAAATCATGAAGATGGACAATAATTTGAAGCTGTCATAAATCTAGAGGAAGTTGAAGGAAGACAAGTTTCAAATTTTGTTCTAAAGGAAGATGAAGTAGCAACATATCATAAAGGTTGTACATGTACAGGAGATGGATAATTACCTCATGAAGGAATACTTACAGAGGATATAAACTTTGAGGAAGATATGTAACTCCCAGAGGATTGGTTAACAATGGATATAGATAATGAATATTGCATGGAGATTAAAAATTTGGTACCAATTGATTTTGTTGATTTGTATGAGGAATTGAAATTCTTGGAGAAGAAAATAGTAGATCAAAAAGTGAAGAATCAACATGAAACATTATATTTGAGCAAGAGTCGCATAAATCTTATGAAAAAGGAGGATATGTAGTAGAAAATGAGAGATAACAAAAGAAAATGGTAGTCAAGAAGTAATGGAATGTACCAGCAAAATGATACGTTGGACATGGAGATTGATGAGATATGGATGTTGATGATGAGAGGACATAAGAGGAGGCATACTAAGGTAATAAGGACATACAAAAACAAAGTACAGTTTACTTTGAGGCTCTCCATCAACAAAGAAAGTAGACAACAACAACATGAAATTTGGAAGCCTAGAGAATTGAAGACAACAGAGGTTTAACAACAAAATGCAGGGTTGGATGCACAACAACAGCATAAAGTTTGGGATCCATGAAGACCTCAGATAATGGAATTCATGATCAGGAGATCATGAACATTTTTTGTTCCTTGGGAGTCTAATATAGGAGCATCCTGCCTTCAAAATCTTGTTCATTTTATTAGACCTAGGGGTCTTTTGTTTCACTAAGGGAGTGGGTTCCTTAAGCATGAATTATTGTAAATTCTATGTTTAATTGAGTTCTATAAGTCTTGTATGAGATATGGTTTGGGAATGATCCTATGTAATTGAATCTTCCTTGTTGATGAAATCTCAAGATTGAGAGAGTTACACCCTAGGAGTTATTGTTGAGAGTATTATGGATCTAGAGGATCCTAAGGATTTGTTAGTTGAGGGAAATATGGATCTRGAACCTATTCAGTTTATCCTTGTTTATATAAGTGATTGTAAACCTTTTCAAATGTGTGTGGCTAATTGAATAGAGAATGTGGCCAAGGTGTGAGAAGAGGCTAATTGTTGAGAATYGAGCCAAATGGAGGGAAACCGCAATTTGTGAGATTGGGCAAAGAGTAGCTATGATTGTAATATAATGTACAGTAATTGGTTTTAATCTTTGTTTATGGGATCTATGTGTATATGTATTAAATATTTATGTGGAATTATCATAATCCAGATCGACCCTATAAAGGAATGTTGCAGTTTGTATGTTGGATCGTGACTGAATACCCGTAGTAGCAAAGGATAGATTGTGGTATGATTATCGATCATCATAGAGATTGATAAACAAGAATTGATGAGAGATTGAATTAGATCAGATCGCGAAAGAACATAATTGAAACCCCCTTGTAGGTGAGAAGTAACAATAGCCATTAGATCAAGTTCAACAATTGATCTTGATCGTAAAATATCATGAATACTTTCCCATTCTTGTGTTAAGAATGAACGTTCAAGATTAGATCTTGGGCTTAGATCAACGATCAGAAGCAGTCATGTGATT
This sequence comes from Picea glauca, assembly GCA_000966675.3. Classification (NCBI taxonomy): domain Eukaryota; kingdom Viridiplantae; phylum Streptophyta; class Pinopsida; order Pinales; family Pinaceae; genus Picea; species Picea glauca. Next base: position 22,028 of record JZKD02S1720453.1, read on the forward strand.
GGATTTCAAAGCAACAATGGAAAGATTCTTCGAAGTTGATGTTTCAGAGTATCTGATCGAAAAGGTAATATGATGAGGAGTTCCAATCAATGGATCTGAATTAATCGAAGAATGACAAGATCAACGATCCAAGTTGTGCCTCAGAGTTAAGCTTTAAAATTCAAAGTTTGTGGGATACTTTGACTAAGGAAACCCAATCTACGGTGTAGATTGATTGGGGAGCAGATAGATAAACAGACATAAAGTGTCCACATGGAAGTGTTCAAGCGACTATCTAGAAGTCCGAGAGAAGTATAAATCCGACCAATGGACCAAATGAAATTGAAGTAGTCAGATCAGTGGATATGAAAGGGACGAGTGGAAGAAACTTACTGGTTCTCAGAGTAAGGCTATCAGAACCTGTGGAAACCAAATATTGGATGAACTCCGAAGGAAGAACAATGACGAATGACTAAGGTCTATTCAGAGCCAAATAGATCCACAAAGAAGAGAATGACACATGGCATCTGACAGAAACCCAAACATGGAATCAACTAATGAGGTATGAAGACATGGCAATGACATTGACAAATGAGCTAGTGACATGTGGTAATCATATTGATGAGTAATTAGAAGACATGTGGTATCCACGTATGAGTTTGTGGCGAAGGTGTGGCATAGCGGAAGCGAATAAGGATGATCGATGACCATAGATATTATGATAGATCAATGGTGGAGAGCATTTGATTGTTCGAAGTCTGAGAGGAAGGTGAAATATTGTCGGAGATAATGGTTCAGAGTGTGGCATCTTGTGGGATTTTGATAGAGGGTCTCTAATAGAAAGGAGAATTGGACGTCAAATACATATCATCCATCGAGACATACTCAAGATAAGATCACACCATCCATAGGGCAACCTTTTCAGAATCATTTAGCATGGTTTTACTTATTAACCCTGAATATAACATTCTGAAGAGAAATGAGGATCATCCATCCTGTGACGATCAATAAAAAGGATTGAAAGGGTGAAATTAGTCTGATGGCTTGGGTGAATTAAGCCATGGTGTTTTTTGGAGATTGGTCATAGCTCGAGGTCATATGAGGTAAGTGTCAAAGGACATGCGCTTAAGTGTATAATCCCATGGTTATGGTGGAGGTCTTATGGAGATTAGCATTGGGATTTGAGAACTTAGGAGAATTATCCAAGGTCACGACTATTGGTCGTATAGGTCAATCAAGAATTAGCATTAAAGACTGGTGTGCAAACAGAGTAATTTTGATACTTTGTTTGAACAATATTTGGGCCCCACAACATAATTGAGAGAAGCTTGAGATTGTAGCTGCTGCAAAAATTGATTTTTAAATTTTGCACTTATGGGAATTACAAGGCCGAGAGCTTATCATATTTTCATTACATTGAAGACTACTTATGTAAGTTCAAAAGACTTAGAATTTTGTGTTTAGAGTGCCAACTATATTTGAAGGAATATCTATGCATATATATTACTCTTTCTAATCTTGGTAGTGCATGTTTTTTTTTGTATCTACCTTTTATCCCACTAGAGAATATCTAGAGAGTTTTTACAAATAACCCTCTCTTGACTTCTTTTGTGATGTTCTAATTCGAGAGAAAGATAATATTTTTCAAATTGGATTGATCGACACCATAGGTACATCCAACAAGGCCTTACTGGCCCAGCAGAAACATAAATCAAAGAATCCCAAGAAGCAACATCCTCACCACAACAACAAGCAAAACAAAGGTCCCAAACCATCTCTTCTAGCTTCTACTCCTAATGGTGACAAAGGAGGAAAATACAAAAGTTAGAAGACTGACAAACATTGCAACTTTTGTGGGAAATATGGTCATGTGGAGTCTAAATGTTTTAAAAAGATGGAATCCTTAGAAGCATCGATGAAGAAGCACAATATGAATATTGATTCTTCTTCTTCTTCCTCTCATGGGCATGCACTTTATGCTTTTGGTTTCTCCTTCAATGAAGCTTATACTTCTTCTTTTGATGAGTGGCTTATTCATTCTAGATCGTCTTATCATATGGATAAGGATAAAACCATATTTTCTACTCTAAATGAATGTAACACCAAGAAAATATGTGTTGGTGATGATAGATCTCTTAGAGTTGAAGCATCTAGAATAGTTCACGTAGATAATCACCATTTCAACCATGTATTATGCATTGTTCCAAGTCTTTCCTACAAACTTATATCGGTATATTAGATCACATATTCAGGTGAATGTAAAACCATATATTGTTCACCTCACAAAGTCACCAAGTTGTGTTTAAGGATTTAAAATATCCTAAGCATGTCCTCACAACTGGAACTGTTGATGACATTACCAAGTTGTACATATTTGACAAATTTGGGGCATCATATTTTCCATCAATTTTTGTTGTTCATAGCGATGACTTGAGAAAACTTTGGCATGAGAGGTGTAACATACCAAAGCACCCACATGTTGGCCACACTACTTAAAAAAAAACACTTCAAAACTAATTTTGAATTATGATAACACTTAATTAATAAAGAAGCATGAAAGACTTACATGCAGTAATCAAGATTCATGATACATAATAACATAAATTATTATTATTCCATGCACAACAACAACCAATGAGAATGCATATTATAAATATGAATTTCAAAAATAATAATTAATACACTGCATAATTAAATATAAAAGCAAGGAAACCATGACAAAGAGAACTTATCTTAAACAATTTCAATCACCAACTAGTTGTATACCAAGGATGTTCCACCCAACCATAGATGTTGTTGTTCCAAATATCAATAGTACGTCACCCCCGATCCAGGGTTAGGAATCCACAAGGATGGGTTCCAGGATGACACTCATCTTCCCAAACTAGTTAGCACTTAAGCTCTCGTAGGCTTCTCACACACAGTAATCCAAAGTACAACAACCCTCTTCTCCCCAACCTGCACCACTCAAAAATAATGGAACCCCTTCACTGCCACGTAGTCTCTCAAGTTGTCCACTTCTTCCAGGGATTCAGTGCATCTAGTCTGGAATCTTAATTTTGGGACTCTCGGGATTCGCAACTATGAATAAAATTCATCACATGTCAATGCGTCTCAGACATGAAGGCATTAATTCATGGCTAGAATGCACCAGTAACTAGCACATCCAACAAAAAATGGCTCCTTTTCCAGCAATTTGTTTTCCTTATTTTTCAACGAAATATCAAAATGAATGGAAATGATTAATGAGCAAAGAGTGAATGGAGAGAGTGAACAAATTGAAGAGTGTGAACCCCCAAACATCCCAAATATGGTTTTATATGTTTACTAGGAAATCAAGAACCATGTGGCCTTACCAAAGAAGCTCATGTAACCACTTATCTAAATTAAAATAATTATGGGTAAATAAAATATAAGAAAATGTGTATCCCCTTAAGCCCCCTCTCTCATGGAATCATATCCCCTTATAACTCTTCTTTGTGTCCGTATTGCAACCAACAATGTATTTTATTATTAAAAATGATCAAGTATTCCATTTCCTAGGCACTTCAACCTCTTTTAATTGTTTGGGCACTCCGACCTTTCATAAAATAAAATAAAATACATTATTTAATTTGGGGTCTCAAAACTAGGGTATTACATTCCCCTCCCCCTTATTTTGGCACTGTCCTTAGTGCATATACAAAACATAAATGAAAATTTCAAAATTCTTCAAATAGTTGCAGGTACTCTACCCGCATGACATAGTCATGCTCCCAAGTAGCATCCTCAGACTGTAGCAAGTCCACTACATTTTTACCAACTCTATGACTCAATTCTAGAGTATTTTGACTTTTCTTTCCAATATGCACACTGGTTGGAACTAAAAGTCTCCTTCTGGATCCACCTGAATAAAATTCCAATCAATAACATGGTTAGGATCATTCATCAAAGAGACATGAAATACATTATGTGTATTCATGGAAGTAGGAAATGCAATCATGTATGCAACTAGCCCTATTATTTCCAATATCTCAAATGGAGAACATAATTTGGCTGCTAGCTTTGTGCAGCTACCTAGATTTATTAATATCTTCTTGGGATTTACTTTCAAAAGTACATGCTCTCCCACTTTAAATTCTCTAGTTGTCTTGTTCTTATCTGCATAACTCTTTTGTCTATATTGTGCTTCCTTCAAATTTTATTTAATTCTAACCATATGGTCTTCCATATCCTTGAGCAATTCTTTCCCAAGTACCACTCTATCTATTGGGTTGTCCCAAATCACGAGAGTATTGCATTTTCTACCATACAAAGCTTCAAATGTGATCATCTTTAAGGAATCTTGATACCCATTATTGTAAGAAAACTCAACCAAAAGCAAATAGTCTTCCCTCTTAGATGGTTTATCCATTACATACATTCTCAACATGTCTTCAATTAAGTGGTTGAATCTCTCTATCTGGCCATATGAGTATGGATGGTATGTGGTGATAAAGTTTAGGTTTGTACCAAATCCTTTGAATAATACCCTCCATAAATTTGAAGTAAACTTTGTATCTATGTTAGAGACAATTGTCTTAGGTATCCCATGCATTCTAACAATATTCCTCATGTAAAATTATGCAATATTAGTTGTTGTATGAGTCATTTTTATAGAAGCAAAATGAACAACCTTTGTCAATTTATCAACCACTACCATTATTGAATCATGTTTCCTTGTTGTTCTGGAAAACTTAGTTATAAAATAAATGGTTACCACTTCCCATTTCTTATATGGAATTGGCAATGGTTGTAGCAAACCCGTTGGGTTTCTACGTTCATCTTTCACTCTCTGACATTCCATGCATACGACAATGTAATTAGAAACATCTTTCTTCATTCCTGGCCAAAAGAATTGGATTCTTGCTACTGCAATTGTTTTTTGGTAACCAGAATGTCTGACATATGGAACATTATGCATTTCCTTTTTGAACAGACTGATCACACTAAGAGGCGGGGGGGGGTGAATCAGTGTGAGGGGTATTTTTACACTTCTCACAAAACTTTAGTTAGCAATCACCATTCACAACATCATTACTTATTAATTCCATTGATATTTAGTTACTTGCATGTAAATATATCTTAATGACATACATCAACAATAAATATCTATGCACCATCAAAATAAAGAACACAAGGAACACCAAATACATGTATAAGTTTATTTTGTATTATGGACTACAATCCTTGGGTTTTATCAGCACCAACTATGAATGCAAGACCCAGCCTGTTTATCTCAACACCAACCAAGATGTGAGGAATCCAACCCTCAAGTACAAGACCCAACTTGTAGACAGAAAGAAATCTATCAAACTATACCAATAGTCTATACCAATACAAGTGCGTCAACTATGCACAACCTGTCACAAAAAAATGTCACCTCATCCTATCTCATCAATATCATCATACAAATCTTATATGAAACTCTGTAACATACTTGGTGTATGTGATCACATACCATCAAACCTTCCTTAACTTCAACAACAAGAAACTAGCATTTTCATCAAAATTTACTTTAGTCTCACATGACTAATTTTGGATTATTCAACAACCCTAACTTGAAACAATCATAACTATGTACTTGTAATGAATAAAGGTATGAAAATGGTACATAATGTTCTTCAACTTCTTTTCTACAATCCCTCCAGGTTTCACTGCTTAGAACCTCCCAGAAAAGGAGTTATAGCAAAAAGGGCATACCTTGTTGAATTTTGGTTTATTCTAGAGAGTGAACTTGTAGAGAATGTCCCGCACATAATATTTATTGTATGGATATGAAAATTGTACACAACATACATAGACTGTACTCTAGCCAATACATTTGGTACTACTGAATTTTGATATGGTATGAAGAAGTTGTGACGTTTTTACCCGAAACACATGTTTTAGACTAGTTTCAAGACTAGCCACAAACCCTATTTTCCACAGAGTGTAACTCCAAAAATACAACAACCCAGAAGCTGAAATTTTTATCACAGTTACTTGGATATGTTGTCTCAACAGATTTCATATTTTTTTTTCTGAATCAATCTAGAAAAAAAATTATGAAAATCATGATATGACCTGTAAATAACATACCTTAGAAAGCATCATCAAAAGACTTTATCCTCCCTTGAATTTCAGCCTTCTTTACTTCACCTTCCCTCTGAAATTCACCTTATATATCCTTTAGTTACCTCAGTCACTTGTAGATATTCAATATGCTCAATGGATACTAATGGGAGACCCTTTCTCTTTTATTTATGTTCTCCAAGTAGTTTCCTCTAGAAGTATCCACTTAGCCACTTTCTCTCTTATTTATGTTCTCCAACTTCATATGGCCATAATTCTCTAACCGTGAGGATTATGTGACATTCCACATATCATTGGAAATGACATTACATATACTATCCCTATTGAATAGTTTCTCCTGCAAATTCATTGATATTCATTAAATTATTCCTTAATCAAACTTGGGTTCCCTAACCACATTGTTGGGATACCTAAACATTTGGACTTCACATAGCGTCTTCCCGTGAGGGATTACACCATAATGAGACCACTTTGAGAAATTTATTCCATATCATCTTCTCGTGAGGGATTTCACCATAAGGGGACCACTTTGGAGTTTATCCATTTGGTTATTCCTATCAACCATGACAAGACAACAATGAACATCCTTTACATCATCATGTCTATACATCAATCCATGACAATACATCCCTATGAAACCACTTGACATATTTTACATCAATTACATCTATGACAAAATAGGCCATCAATAAATATGTCAATGATACTATGACAACACATCAACTCTTTGACATCAATCATTTTACATCAATGACAACATAATGCAACAATCTCCCCATTTGGCATTGATGGAAATACCAACATTGATGTCAACAACAATCATTGATGGAAACATGCATACATGGAATTTTTATTCATCAATAGTCATCTCAATCACATCAATGTGACTATCTCTCCCCCTTTAACATCGATGGAAAAGGGTAGTTCTCTCCTTGGAGATACTCCCCCTGCCTAAACTCTCCTTCGGGCTCCTCCACTTGTCTATATTCCTTTGAGGTTCCTCTAAATAATCTCTCCCATTTTGAACAAGGGATATCACTTTGATGTAATGTTGAATACATATCACTCATGCTCCCCCTGTGACCATCATTCCCCTTGGAATCATGCCTATGTGCTCTCTCTACAGGTATATATCTCTCTATCCTGCATATGATGAATATCTCCTCCTATAATCATGGAAATAAGAATGAATCCCCTTGTGGGTATGTCTCCCCCTATCTTCTCTGTAAGATGAACAATATGCTACCAGTACAATTTTCTTCTGCTGCAAATGTTACTGCTCAACTGGAACATATATCAACTTCTCAAGAATGATCTACTCTTCCTATGACGATCCTTGGACCTATCCATGCATCAAACTCGTGACATACCATACATCATGAATAAAAATGTATTTCAACAATGAATAGAGAATCATGAACAAACCATCAACTATGTACATCGTGTTCCAYATTGTGTGTCAACCATGCACAACACCCATGTACATCAATACCATACAATATACCATAAGATATCATCAATGGAGTGTATYAACCATATGCCAATAACACGTGCCAAATTTGTACTAACCATATGCCTCTATAAACATGCCAACCATGTGCCTCAAACAAGTGTCATATCACTYATGATATGCCTCTACCATGAACCAAGTGCCACAACCATGTATCTCAACCATCAATATATCAACCAAGAATCATAACAAGTGTCTCAACTATATCATCCCATACATTATGTACCAAATCAAGTGCATTAACCATGCACCAAACCTCAACAAGATGAAATACAATCAAGATGTGTTCTCATACATGTATTCCATATCAACCATAAACCATGTGCTAATCATACTGCTAGCAAGTGCCTCTAACAATGTACCGAATATGTACCAATCATGCATAAACTATAGATCAAGCTATGACTCATCAATGATGTACAACATAACCACCTCATCAACTCATCAACTACATGTCTTAATATGTAAGACATCCAAAAAATTTGCCTCTAACAATACATCATAAGATATATGAATGGAGCTCACATATGTAGCAGCCATGTACCATGACAAATATGTCTCAAACACCATTCACTACAACAAGTACTAAGCAGCCAATAGTACCTCTAAGCATGTACTAAGAGTGTTCCTCAATAGATGAATGATATGTCTCTAGCTAACATCACATCAACATTAATTGTTCCATAAACAACATGCCATATCATCACTAACATAACCAACATTGTTCCTCAACAATAAATGTCTCAGGTTGGTACCATGCATCCAAGATAGAATTTCAACACTGAACCATATGTCATCACCATACATACATCAAATACAAATGCCAACATATATGAAAACCTGCAATAAACCATGTCAAACCCTACAAAATAAAGGTATACCATCAACCCCTGATGCAACTCATTTGCACAACCTTCTTTTCCAAGGCTTTTACTATAGGTACGCGACCTATTCTACAGACATCTCGTGCATGTACACAACCTTTCTATAGGTCACCTCACACATGTACGTGACTTCTCCCACAGGATCCCGCGTATGCTTCAGAAACAATCAAGCTTGAGCTTGCCTCATGGCTTCCATTTTGTTCTGGTTGTTCAATATTCTTCACCCACTTCTGAAGGTTTCCTAGCTTCTCAAAACTTGAGCTCCGAGCTTCCACATTTTCAAAATTGTCTTCCTTCCTAGCTTCATGTGTTCTTCTTGTCATGCTATATGAAGCACTCCTCATGGACTGTGTTCTTGTGTTCCAACAATCCTGGGATTTATGGCCAAACCCACTACAGTTGTAGCATCTCATGGTGTGACAATGAGCAGCAATGTGTCAGACTTGATTACATATCCAACACCTTAGGGTGTTATGGAGCATTCCATTATATTTCCTTGCATAATTTCTACAATCCAAAGCTTTGTTACCATATTTATTACATCAATAGCAGTGACCACAAAAAACATTTTCATACCTTTGCTTTAGTGTCCATCTTGAAGGTGTCTTTCTTCTGAATTTTCTTTGAGGTGAAAATATGGCTTCTTGATGTCTTCCTTGCTTTGTTCTTTTGAATATTTCCTTGCTTTGTGTAGCTGGTTGACATGCAACATTACTTCCACCTTTTTAGAATGGAGAACTTACCTCATGCTTCTTAGAAGTTCTAGCTTCAATATGTATAGCTTCCTTGTTGTATCCAAGATCTGATTTATCATTTGAAGATATTTGGCTATCTAGGATCTCATCCAATATTTTTGAGTTGTTCATGAAATTGATGTGGTTTTTTTACTTCTCTACTTTCTTTCTAACATCACCAACTTCAATGTCCAACTTATGGCATGACTCTTCCTTTTCATTTACTTGATTCTTCAATAATTCCTCTATTCTTTTGGCTTCTTCAATTTTGGTCTTAAGATTGACATTAACTTCAAGACTTTTTCTAATCTCATCATCTACCTTCTTCTTTTCTTCTATTTCATTCTTTAGTCTTTTGATTTCTTCTTCCTTTTCTTTTAATTGAGTCTTTTTACTTTCTTCTTGTTCTTTGAGCATTTACTTTAGTTCCATGGTATATCTTGGGTACTTTTCTAGGACTTCCTTGGTGTATTTTTCAAGATACTCAAAAGCAATTGAGTAATGTCCTATTTCACTACTAACATCATCTAACTCATATAAAACTTTATCTTTAATATTTAACAAATCTTCCTCTTCAACTATAGGATAAATGTCATATGATTCTACACAAACTACTTCTAGATTTTCTTCTTCACTTATAGAGAAACATTCAACATCATCACACTTAGAATTATTACAATCGGAGGATTTTGGAGAGTCTTTGCCTTTATTGTTCTTGATGGAATTGTCTTTAGTTTCTTCCTTTTTTTCTTGATAGGTCGTCTCTAGCTTTAGCCATAGATCCTTGGGGGAAGTACATTGTCCCATGCTTTCTTTGACAAAAGTTGAGATTCCATTGAAAAAGGTCTTGAGAGCCAATGCATCATTCTTCTTTTCTTCCTTTTGAGCTGTAAATTTTGACTTATTCTTCAACGGAATTTATCCACCAATAGTTGATTTCCAAACACCTCTTTCGTTTGCTTTCAAATACCCTTTCATTTCTATTCTCCATTCTGAATAATTTTTCTCATCAAAGATTGAAACTTCATCATCCATTTGTGTGTCAATGGATATCCTCCAAGATTTTTAAGGCATATAGTGAAGGCCTTCTCTGATACCAATTTTTGGACACAATGATCACACTAAGAGGGGGGGGGGCAGGGGGTGAATCAATGTTAGGGCTATTTTTACACTTGTCACAAAAATTTATTTAGCAATCACCATTCACAATATCATAACTTATTAATTCCATTCATACTTAGTTCTTTTCATGTGAATATATATATTAATGACATACATTAACAATAAAGAGCTATGCACCATCACAATAAATAACATAAGGAACACAAAATACATGTATAAGTTTCTTTTGTATTACAGACTACAATCCTTGGGTTTTTTTGCACCAACTGAAATAGAGAACCAACTCCAAGAGAGAATCAACTCTCAATGCAAGACCGAGCATGTGTATCTCAGAACCAACCAAGATGTGAGGAATCCAACCCTCAAGTACAAGACCCAGCTTGTAGACAGAAAGCAATCTGTCAAATTGTACCAACAGTCTATAACAATACAAGTGCATCAACTATGCACAACCTGTCACAACAACTTGTCACCTCAGTCTGTCTTGTCATTATCATCATCCAAATTTGATCTGTAAATATGTAACATACCTAGTGTATGTGATCATAGACCTACAAACATTTCTTAACTTCAACAACAAGAAACTAGCATTTTCATCAAACTTTAGTTTAGTCTCTCATGACTACTTTTGGATTATTTAACAACCCTAACTTGCAACAATCATAATGAATGAAGCTATGAAAATAGTACAAAATTTTCTTCAGTGTCTTTTTTATAATTCCTCCATGTTTCACTACTTGGAACCTCCCAGAAAAGGAGTTATAGCAAAATTGACATACCTTGCTAAATTCTAGCTTATTCTAGAGAGCGAACTTGTAGAGAATGCCCCACACATTTTTTTTTTCTATGTATCTGAAAATGGTACACAACATATGCCATACTATAATCTAACCAATATATTTGGTATTACTAAATTTGGATCTATTATGAATAATTTATGACATTTTTACCCGAAACACCCCTTTTAGACTAGTTTCAGGACTAGCCACAAACCCTTTTCTCTACGGAGTGTAACTCCGAAAATACAATGACCCACAAGATGAACTTTCTATCAAAATTACTTGGATATTTTGTCTCAATAACCTCTAGATTTAACTATCTGAATCATTCTAGAAAAGACGTTATTGCAAAAATGGTGATATGACCTGTAAATAACATACCTTAGAAAGCATCATCAAAACGACTTTATCCTCTCTTGAATTTCGGTCTTCTTTACTTCACCTTCCCTCTAAAATTTGCCTTAGATATTATTTGGTTACCTCATTCACTTGTATATATTCAATATGCTCAATGGATACTAATGGGAGACCCTTGCTCTCTTATTTATATTCTCCAAGTAGCCTCCTCTAGAAGTATCCACTTAACCACTTTGTCCACTTAGCCACTTTGTCCACTTAACCACTTTATCCACAAATAGTAAACTCTCCAATTCTAGTTGCAACTAATTTATTTTTAATTGTTTTATTATTGTAACCACTTAACTCATGACTAACCACTTTGACTGGTCAACTTCTTCTAGGAGATTCTAGAATAATTTAACTTCTTTGACCTTCTAGAGGCTTCTAGATAACTGATGAGGGTTCTCCAACTTCATATGGCCATTATTCTCTAACCGTGAGGAGTTATGTAATGTTCCACATATCACCGAAAATGGCATGACATATACTATCCATATGGAATAGTTTCTCCTACAAATTCACTTATATTCATTACATTATTCATTAATCAAACTTGGCTTCCCTAACCACATTATTGGGCTACCTAACCATTTGGACTTCACAAAGCGTCTTCCTGTGAGGGCTTTCACCATAAGGGGACCACTTTGAGAAATTTATCCAAGAGCATCTTCCCATGATGGATTTCACCATAAGGGGAGCACTTTGTAGTTGCCCTACTTTAAGGGTTTTTAATAATCCCTTCCATAGTAGGATCTATTGTATGGTGTTGCCCTACCTTAAGGGTTTTTAATAATAAAGTGGAGATTTCTTCTATATCGTTATTGAATATTTGTGGTATTTTTTTATTCAACCTTTGGTACTTAACAATTGGTATCAGAGCACTTTCATTGACCCAGAAAAAAAAGGGGTAATTGGTTTTTCTATTTTTTCATATTTTTTCAGAGAAGAAAAAGAGGGCCACGACATTCCAAAAAATTTGTATAGATTTATGTGCACAATTTACTAAAAAATGGTTGTATATATGAGTTCCTCTTAGAAAAACACATAATTAAAAAAAAAATCGTTTGAAATGGAGTCAGAGAAGTAATGTTATCGACATTTTAAAATCTATTATTTTCAAGGTTTTTCCGCGGATGGTTGTGCAATGTTTTTTAATTTATATAGCATATGGCATCGAATTTTCCAAAACAAAATTATAGATCTGATTTTATGTTTCAAAAATAGTTGATTCAAAAAATAAATCACCCAAATCGGAGCTCTGGAAGTGAAGATATCATTGATTTAAAGTCAACCATTTTTCAGGGTCTTCATGAGAACAACAAAATTGCAAAGCTCATAACTTCTCACAACGTGCTCAGATTGTTACCAGATTAGTGCCATTGGATAGAGTATTTTTAGAGATTTCATTTCATATATTATATGTACTTCTTCCAATCAATATTTTGTCCGCTACAGCCTCTGTAAAGTTTCACTTTCAAACCCTTTTGGGGATGCAATGTGAAGATGGAATCGAGATCTTAAAAGTTTTCCATGATATTCAAAAGAAATGTGTTTCATATAAATACATTTGTATTGTTCAAAATGCATACCCTTGTGTCAAGGATGACTATGATAGAGAATGATATGTCCAGTATGATTTAGAGTCTGATTGTGATGATTGGTATATTAATAGTTATCATTTATGGGATGACAACCACTTTCATATTTTATATGATGACTCTACTTCACTTATGTAGAGAACATCAATGTGAAAAATCAAGATTCAGTTATGATTATCATTTTCCAACATGCATATTCTATAGTTGTGTGGTTCTTTCCAGACTCAGTTTTGACCCTTTCCCATTATGTGGATGGATCTTCTTATTTGGATCCACATGACAGGTGTCAGTCTTTGGAGCATCATTTTCAATTGGTTATTGGGTTCTGATATGTTGTTAGGTAGCTTGAGAAGTAGGGGGGGGGAGAGGGCCCATAGTAATAATAGTGGAGGTCATTCAATGTAAGGTGGATTAGGTCCACTATAGGTATTAAATAAGGCCCACTATAGGTATTAAATAAGTCCCACTATGGTAGTTAAATATAATAAATGTAAGATGACTTCTTAGAAGGTTCCTCCTATAGAATGTTCATAGGTGGTTGGCAGCACTATATAAAGGGGTTCAAAATATGTAATGAGACAAGTTGAGAAGTATTGTATTTGGAGTTCAATTTCATTAGGAGGTTGCCTCCTTGAAGAGGCAAGTGAGAAGGACAGGATCCCTTCCACAATATGATCCATTGTATGGTGTTGGCCTACCCTAAGGGTTTGATACAATAAAGTGGTGGTTTTCTATATTGTTTCATATATCTTGTGTGCTGATTGTATTCGGATATATTTGGTACTATTGTGGTATTTCATATTCAGGTCTTTGGATATTAACAATTGGTATCAGAGAACTTTCGTTGGAAAGAATTGTGGGCAATCAGTTTTCTATTTTTGTAGTTTTTTCCGAATAATCCAAAGAGGGCCGCAACATTCTAGATTTTTTATGTGTATTTTTTTGCAAAATTTGTAGAAATCGGTTGTAGATCTGAGTTCCTCTCAGAAAATAAATAAATAAATAAAAATTAGTCCAAAACAGAGTCTGGGAAGTAAAGTTATTGACATTTTAAAATATGTTATTTTTTAGGGTTTTTTTCGTGGACGACTGCGAGAGTTTTCTAATTTTTGTAGCACCTGTGGAGGTATTTTCTCAAACCAATTACAAATCGTAGTTCCTATCACAATTTCATCCAAATTCAAAAAAAAAAAAAGCATCCAAATCGAAGTTATGGAAGTGAAGATATCGTTGATTTAAAATCAACCATTTTTTTTTGGGGGGGGGTTCATGATGACGACATAATTGCAGAGTCTATAACTTTTCAGAACGTGCTCAAATTGATACCAGATCAGACCCATTGGATAGATAATTTCTAGAGATTTATTTTGGTATATTTTATGTGGTGTTTCCAATGGCTATTCACTCTCAAACCCTCGAAGAAATTCTACAGATGATTGAAGCATTCAAAGCCCAAATGAATGACACATTGCATGACTTTGCAGATGGCCTCAGGGATATTTTTTGCGATATTCATGATTCCTTGGATAACATGGAGGAGAGATATATTATGGTGGACATCATGGATGAATATAATCAAGAAGTCTATTCTTGGTATGATTTTGAGGTCGGTTGTGATGATTGGTATATGGATAGTTGTCATTTATGGGATGATAACCACTTTCATATTTTATTTGATGACTCTACTACACCTTTTGTAGAGAACATCAATGTAACAAATTAGGAGTCATTTATGATTACCAATGTCCATCCTGCATATTCTACAATGGTATTATTCCTTCTAGATTCAACTACAACCCTTTCCTACTATGTGGATGGGTCTTGTTATTTGGATCCACATGACAAGTGTTAGTCTTTGTAGCATCATTTTCATTTGGTTATTGGGTTATGATATATTCCACATGGATTTTACATGAGCACTTGGACATGGGAATCTAGTTTACAATGACGGTTGGACTACTTCAACATGGTGGCTTTCATTTCTACATGGGACCATAGTTCTCTAGTCTACTCTAGCACTATGGT
>JZKD02S1720453.1:51155-61727 GCA_000966675.3 Picea glauca
GTTATATTTCTTCCGCCGTGTCATTCTCAAAATAATCTGGACCAATTTTAGACCACTATGGCCTGTTCTTAATTCAAATATCTTCCCCATGAGATAATGTCTCCACCTCTTCAATGCATTAACTATGGAAACAAGATCCAAATCATGTGTGGAATAGTTCCTCTTATGTTCTTTAATATTTTTGGATTCATAACTAATGACATATGCATTTTGAGTGATGACTCCACCAAGTCCTTCTTTGTATGCATTTGTACAAACCACAAAAATCTCATTTGGGTCAACAATATTTAAAACAGGTGCACTAGTAAGTAATTATTTTAGCATGTTAAAGTTCTCTTCAAACTTTGATAACCATTCAAAATTAAATATCTTCTTTTGCAAATAAGTGATGGGATGAGTGATCTTAGAGAATCCTTCTATAAATCTCTCGTAGTATCTAGTTAGTCCCATAAAAGATCTAATTTCTGAGACATTCCTTGGTGTTGGCCATACTCTAATGGCTTCAATATTCTATGAATCCATTGTTATTCCTTCTTATGAAATAATTTGTCCCAAGTAATGGATATGTTCTTGGTAAAAAGAGCACTTACTAATCTTGGCATACAACTGATGTTCCCTTAGTACTTGCAACACCAAACTCAAGTGATGTTCATGTTCTTCCTTAGACTTAGAATAAATAAGTATGTCATTCAAGAACACAATGAAAAACTTATCCAAATAATTTATGAATATGCCATTCATTAAGAACATAAATGCAACTGGTGCATTGGTCAGTCCAAAAGACACCCCTACAAATTCATAATGTCCATACCTGGTTTTGAAGGTTGTATTACTGATGTCTTCTTCCTTGATTCTTACCTGGTGATATCTGGATCTCAATTCTATCTTTGAAATTATCTTTCCCCCTCTTAGTTGATCAAAGAGATCCTCAATTCTAGGTAGAGGGTATTTGTTCTTCACAGTGGCTTTATTCAGTTGTCTAAAGTTAATTCACATCCTCAATGTTCCATCCTTCTTTTTGACAAAGAGTATTGGTGCCCCCCAATATGAAACACTTGGACGTATGTACCCTTTCTTCAACAATTCTTCTAGATGCATTTATACTTCTTTTAATTTTGGTGTACTCATTTTGTAAGGTGTTTTTTATACTGGGGTAGTTCCTAGTACCAACTCAATAGAGAACTATATTTCCCTCTTTGGTGGCAATCCTGGTATTTCTTGGAATACATCTTCAAACTCTTGCAATAATGAAAAATCTTCAAGGCTTGGCCCTTTTTTCTTTTCTTGCTCCTCCACATGATCTGCATACAATTGGCATTCTTTCCTGAAACATATCTTCAGCTATAAGGTTGAAATCTCCCTTATATAAATGGGTCTTGGATTTCCTTTCACGATGCTATGTTTTCCTTCTTCATCAAGGCATGTAAATGTATTGTTATGACAGTCTAGGACAACATTATGATTTTCCAACCAGTCCATTTTAATTAGGATAGCATAAGATACTAATGGGATGACATTCATATCAACGTTAGTACTCACTCCATTCATATTTATTGGACAATTTCTAATAGACTCATTTATCCTTCTTTTGGTTCCAATGGCTAGTTGAACCAAACTTGATTTCTCAAGCTTAATTTTATCCAAATGTAATTTATCCACTATTTTAGGGTCAATGAAACAATGGCTTTCTCCTAAATCAATTAACATAACAACATGATGATTAATGATATTACCTTCCACCTTGATCAAATTGGATTGATACTCTGCTTGTCTATATTCTAGGGATGCATATATTTTTCCCATGTCTTCTACTCTTGTAGCCTCTTGGATATTGTGCATGGTCTTCATTTTGTCTTTTCGACAAGGACAATCCTTGTACATGTGATTTTTTTTGCATCCCCAACATTGGATTGGTGGTCTTCCTATTTTTCCCAAGAATTCTTCCTTCTTGGATTTATTCTTAGCATATTATTCTTGTTGATTTGTATTAGGATTGTTTATGTTGAAAGGAGGTTTAAATCCCTTCCAACTCTTATCGGACCTTTCTTTCTTTCTATCCTTCAAATATTTTTTCAAGGATTCTCTACTCTTGCCTTATTCATATAGGTACATAACCTTCCTCATGGTTTATGTCAAATTTATAGGTTCATCATATTGAATCTTCTCTTTATAAAAGGATGAAAGTCCACTCAAAAAAAATTTCTTCACCTTCTCATCCTTGATAAACCCCACATACTTTAACAAACCCAAGAACTTATTTTCATACTATGTCGTGGTAATGCTTCCTAATTTGAGTTCAAATAACTCCTACATTCTATTTTCATAGAAGTGCTCCGAAAGGTACATGATATATGGAAGGAATGTATATGAAGTGGAAGGTGAATCAAAGGTTGCATTCACTTGTTGGAAGTAGTGAGCTTTATTATTTTGAGGAGACAACTTGGAATCATAGAGAAATATATTTACTTGGAATGCAATATTGAATGATGGGAGGCATTTTATCCCATAGGGATACATTGGATGTTATTTTCTATGATGTTGGTTGATGAGTGCTTTATTTATTTATTTATTTATTTATTTATTTTATGTCTGGAGGAATCAGAAACTGATTGGGCACGTGGTCGTGTTATCCAACTGCTACCACTATAACCTCCAAGTGTGCCCACGATGCCCCTTACGCGACACACAAGGTAAGTCGGGAGGAGTTGAACTTGAAACCTCATGGAACTTCATTTTCACGGCACTTGCCAATTGAGCTGCCCCTCGGGGGCATGAGTGATTTATTTATGAAAATAAGGAGTCTTTGGAATTTGGCACTAAGTTACACATATATCAGGAATTTCTTAGTTGAACATGAATTGCATAATTGAACAAAATAAGTAACTCAAAATAAAACCAGATTTTAGTGCAATTTTATTTTCAGTTGATTGGCTAAGTATTGAGATATAGAGACATAGAGAGTATGTATAGGTGCACCTGGTGGGAACTTTGCACTCGTAATATTAGTGAGACGTGGGGTAGAAGAGGCGCATCTAGTAGTCACTTTTCACTTGTGAGATCAAGGATGATAAAAAATTTGAGGGTGAGTGCAAACTCCCAATATCTCTCATGTATCTTCATCTAATGTTTTTTTATTATTATTATGTATCATATGGCATCTGCATCCACTTCATATGAAATTGACAACAACTACTCTCCATTGGAAACAAGGACCAATTCATCATCACTTACATCTTTCATAATATTTTTCTTCTTTTTCTTCTTAGGAGGGCCTTTGTTCCCTTGATGTTACCCCCTACACAACATTCAACATATGAAAAATTGAATGATTGAAACAACCATTTTATTCCCAAGGTTTTCTCAGGTTTAGAGTATAAAATATATCCAAGTACCAACACTATTGTGCTTCTCACATCATCACTAACACTGGAGAAAAAAAGTGTAGTGGACAATGAATGAATTTGTTATTGATTGTACCCATATATATAAGGGCCAAAGAATGCATCCCTACATAGGGAAAAATTGAATCTTTATCCCAAGTTAGTTGTTTTTAAAGAGTATCAAATTATTGTTCTCTTCCATAGACAAATAGTTATATTCCAATGACTATATCCCTGATGATCTTCTCATATTGAGTATCATATTGAACAGACATAGGGGGCTATGGATATAAAATAGGATAAAGTGATAGATTTGATGCTCTGGGTCGATAACTATCATATATTTTGAAGAATAGAGCCATTGAATTAAATTTGAACATCGAAAGTGATTGATAGTTAGTGGTGAAATATTTGTTGAATCTAAATATGAGAACTCATGCAGAAGTTCCCATTTACTCTTACAGTATTGATGATATTAGAGAGGTTGTAAAGAGATATAACAAATGATTCCTTATTTACTAGAAGAAAAGGGTGTGCTCCTAATTATAGAAAACCAAGGACATGGCATGAATTTGATAGACTTAGAAGTGTTATTAAACCTATCTTGTCTGCTAAATAAGTTTCAGTGTGTGTACATAGAACTTATTTGAAGATCTTAAAGTCAATTAAGAAGACAAGCCTCTTTCACATGAAAATGAATCATGTTCATTTTGAAAGAGGTTTATCAATGTACACTGGTGTAATTAGTAGGATGCAAAGTGATTGTGAAGTGATGATATATTTAAATGTACAAAATATTTTATAAGTTTGAATGAATATTTTCATTTATGAAAACAAAGTGATTTTGACATAAGGGTTTAATGGTGTTGTACCCACTAAATCTATTACAACGATAGAGATAGTTGATGTAAGAGAAATAAAAATCATGGAAGGAAATGTTTCATTTAAAGTATTCACGACAGTGAATTGTGGATGAAGGAAACCAACTATCAATTGTAGTTTATATCAACATAAGTTTGTTGGCCTTTGTTGGGCATGGAATTGTGGTTGAATCATATTAATTGTTATCTAGATTTTTTCTTCATGGAAAACTATTTCAATCATGTTGTTGTCAAGTTTCGATGACACATGAAGCACTCATTTTGTGTTTTTCAATGCACGTATGATAAAATTGAACAACTTTGTAAAGGTGAGCTACTACTTGAGTTTTTAGTGTGATTTAGACTAGTCATGGTACCAACTCAAATCAATCAAAAAAATAAATAATATTTTTCATGCATGTTGATAAATTAATATGTAGGGTGATGCACTATCTAAATATTTGTAGATTTATTGAAATTTGATATGTCATAGAAAAGTTAGAGTGCCACAACTAAACCATGGTGGGCTCATAACTGATAGATTCCATAGTCAAAAAATGGTATTGGTACATCTATTTGTTGTGTGTATTTTGTTTAAGTGATATTTATATATTTACCTATAAAATGTTGCATGATTATATGCAATTTCAACTCCAACACAACAAAATAATTATAACACACATTGAATTTGAGCTAAAATAATTTTATGAATCATTAAATGGCATTTACATAAAACATATTACCAAACACAATGAAGTTCTACTCCACATAGCGAATTTTCAACATAATACAAAAATGTACCAATGAATCCCTCTTGCATGCCTCCCAAGGACACAAAATCAAATAATTCACTCANTGTGAGACTATGACCTAGTGGGGGTGCCCAGGCCACTGAGTCTCCTCATCACCTCTCTAAGAGGTGGGGGACATTACAATTATAAAAATATATAAATCTAAGATCAAAGTGTTCATGAAATAACAATGATATGATTAATTTAATATGTAATTCAAATTGTTGTTTTGCACCGTATAAATCGCTACAAATGATAGATATCACTGCCATCCCTTGGCATTGTTACCAAGGGTTAGTGGTGTGTCACTATCCATTTGTGTGCCAAATAACATAGGAAGTTTTCATGTAAAATGTTAGGATTGTCAGTGCACTTAAGGTTAAGCAATGTGATGTCCATGGTACATCCATAGATTTATTGGTGCATCGAAGCACATGTTAAAATTATGGTTAATGATTTTAACTCCCTAGTGTGCTTATATGGTATGGGAGCACTATGATTAACTACTATGTCTTATTTATGCCTTTGTAAGTTAGTGCAAGCAATATTGGTGTAATTAAATATCTATGTGTTCACCACACTTGTCCAAAATTGTTTCAAAGGATAAGTGATGCACCTACACTTAATTGGAGCATTGTTGATGGTGCATTCATACATCTATTAACACACCTAATAGTGCGGTAAATTTCCAACTCAATAGTCTTGCATCAATTATATGCACTTATGATGCATTAGAACACTACCTATCAATGTGACATGTAAGAGTACCAAATTATGGTATAAGTGAAGCACCATAGATGCATCAATGAAACATTAAAAAAAAAGTAATTGAATTGAAACCTATTTTTTATTTTAATTTATTGAAAATGTAAATTAAGTGATAACAAATCATTTACCTAGTCTCTTCTCCACTAAGGAGGCATGTTTGTTGCATAGAGAAAATATGAAAAAATTAACACTCTTTGGAAAATACCAAGATGAGCACAAGTTCATTGTGGAAGCAAAAGATTCAAGGAATTGGGTAATCTAGTAGCATTGAATAATGTGGAAATCATAGGGGATAGTGAGCATTGGTGCTTGTATGAGTGTGAAGCACTAACTAAATGGTAGAAATGAATTTTGAGTTTGATATATATTTTTATTTACCTTACCACGATGTGCACCATGTTCGACTCACTAGTGCACTTTTAGGTATTTGGCATACCAATATTTTTTAATATTTCTTATGCACATTAGTTTACTAGGTATCAACAAACATTGGTGTGGTGGAAATATATACAATCCAGTGAAATGATTTTTTTAATATACGATATTTTTAAAAATACTTTAACCTACCTTAGGGCATGTGAAATTGTTGCACACTCGTGCATTTATTTATTTAGGATGCACATAACAGTTTGTTAAAAAAGGACCCATCTTTTAAAAATAATTTAACATATTGATGTCTTTTATAGAATATTTTAATATGATTCAATGTGCATGATATGGTACATGTTGGTGTAGTTTAATAGAATTCATGCACTACGAAGTTTTTTTTGGAAAAATAATGGATATTTTTTATAAAATATTTTGACCTACACTAGTGCTTATGGAATGATTGCACATCGATGCATGTTATATGAATGAACACAAGTACGTGTTATATGCAAGTGCATCAATGTGTTTATATGGTATAAGTGCACTAATAAATAGAAACATCTACTAAAACTTTAACTACTAACCTTTGCTAAAAAAGGACAAAGGAGAAGTGCTTCTGCAAAAACCTTTACCAATTGGTGTTTTTCTTTTAATGAATGAGGGTATGACCTGGTATATAGAACATAGATCCATACAATATTGAGCTATATATATATAACTTTTGAGTATTTTATAATGGGTGCCTCATTGTGCTTAACCTCATACCCATACATTCCTCTTCATGACCATGTGAAGAATTTGGACGTTCCATCCTACTTAGGACCACCATAGTCACGWTTKTTTCCATATGTATTGATGTCAGTCTTATGTTCTGTTGAATTTAAAGCAKCTACAAGAACCATTCTCCGGGAGGATGGAAAAGACCCTASCCAAGATCTAGGGCCCCCAGTGCACTCCTGGGGTTCTTGGTCTAGGACCAAATAGTCATTKCCATGRAAAAMGACCCTTGTAAGGGCCCCCAGTAGATGACTGGGGTTCTTGGTCTRGGACCAAGCAGTTAAAGTCCCTAGATATGTCTAGGGCCCCTGGAAATGTTCCAGGGTACCCATGCTTGGGGCATGGGTTGATCCTTGGTCTTGTACCTTGGTGGATAAGACCCCAGAAATGTCTTGGGGCAACCTGATTCTTAATCAGGTGTGTGTTGGTGTATGACCCTCTTTGTAGGTGGGCATGACCATATGAGGRATGTATCCCATATGCAATGATGATAAAGTTAAAAGGTCACTTTGAGAATGAATGGACAAGTCTTGCCACCATGTAAACCCACCTAAACCCCCTTCACCCCTGCTTGTGTTTATTTGGGGTTTTGTATTATTGTTTTAGGGTTCATTATGAAAATATTAATTAAATGTTTAATTTATGAAATATTTAATTAATATTTATATTAATCAAATATGTTAATTTTAATTGTCATTTTAATTATTATTTTTACTAAACCCCTAGCCTAAAGTATAAATATAAACCTCCTCCCTTAACTTTCACACATTCTATTGTGCTTTTATGCTATCCTCCAAAAGGTGAGCGGATCTCCTCTAGTGTGTTGTGGCCCTCCCTTGCAACAGTAGTTGAGTGTTGTGATAGTACAACCCTCCAATTTTCCGGCCTCCTGATCTTTGCATCTTGGTTGCCTCTTGTGTGGAATGTGTCAAGGGTTATCACAGGCCTGTTTTGATGTTGTTGTGACCTGTGTGTTAAATATTGAAGCTTCTGTCACCTCTCTCTAGCACAGATCTGATTTCTTCTTTGAGTTGTGGCCTCTCTATCTCAGATCTGATTCCTAGTAGTTAGTCGTGGCCTCCTAATCTCAGCTCTATTATTCTTATAGTGAACCATGGACTCTCCACCACAAATCTGGCCCCTAACTTTCTGCCGCAGCCCCTCTAAGTTACTCTTCTAACCCCTGCTATCTCTTCTTGATGGGGTTTGGGCCCTTGGTATTTTTTGTGGGTGAAATGGTTTAATCACAGAAATTTTATGTGGGATGTTTTAAGTGTTTTCTCCTCCTGGTGGAAAATAAGTCCTTTCATCTCTTGGAAAGAGATCTAACCTATATGGTAGATCTATGATCCTGAACTTTCTCTAAGCATAATTACAAGTGGATTTACTCTCTTATGTGTGGAATGGACTCCTACAGAGGTAAGATAATCAGGTAAGTGACCTATTTCAGTTTATCATTATCTAGATATGTTATTCCTTGTTTTTGAAGTTTGTTAAATTTTAGAGGTTGCTCATTATCAGATCTGGGTATTAGTTTGAGTTTTGATCTGTATAAGATCTACATCAGCATTGTAGATTAGATCTTAATATTGTTGATTAATCTAGATCTACTAATCTCGGTTAATATCTAACTCTGTTAGCTTAGATCTGAGTGACAGTACCCACTCAAGAATTTGTTTACAAACTAGAATCAATTTATTGTTTCTCTATTCAGATTTTAAGCAATATTGTTTTGTTTACTATTCTGAGAATGAGACTTAGTTTTTATTCTAACTGAAAATTGAAAATACATTTATGTTCTGCATTACTTCTCTAATTCTAACATGGTATCAAAGCTTAAGGTGTAGAATATAATTTTTGAGCCTGCACAGATCCACTAGTTAGGGTTCTTTTGTAGAGATCTAAACTATTTTAGATCCAAGCATGGCCTCCACTTCAGTGAAAGTTGAAGACAGACTTATAGGGGCCTCCAACTTCAATGCTTAGAAATCCAGGATAGTAAACATTCTTGAAGAGAATGATCTAGAAGAACTGATTACTAGGGTTATTGAAGAACCCACTTCAAACACAGTCAGGGAAACATACAGGAAGAAACAAGCCAAGGCTAAGAGAATCCTTTTTTATTTTTTTAAGGACAACATGATGCCAATCATTGGTCACCTTAGGACTACCAAAGAATGTTTTGATTCTTTGGAAAACCTCTATGAAAAGAAGGCACCAACTTAGAAAAGAATATTGAAAAAACAGCTATGTACTTTGAGAATGGGTAAAGATGATTTAGTTGCTACCTTCTTCTCCAAAATTGCTCAAACTAAAGATCAGCTTGTTGCAATAGGAGTTCCTGTAGATGATGATGACCTCGTGCAAACTAATTTTGATGGAATTTCTGAGTCATGGGGATTTTTTCTTGCATTTGTAAATGGAAGAGAAGTCCAGCCTAACTTTGACAGATTATGGCATGACTACTTAGAAGAAGAAGGAATACTTAAAAACAAAAATGAGTCTTCACTTCTAAGAGATCATTCCCTTTCAGCAAAAACCAAGAAATGGAAAAAGTTCCCTCAAGCTAAAGGCAAAGGTAAGAAACCTCAAGATAAGATATCTCATCTCAATCCCCATTTATCTAATGTTAAATGTTTTAACTACAATAAGGTAGGACATTATGCAATAGATTACAGGAATCCTCCATCTCAACAGAAAAGAAGAGGAAGATTCCAAGCCTTAGTTGCCACTGAAGAGGCTAAACCTCAAGAGGAGCCTCAAAGAAGACAAACCAGGGCTGCCACCAAGGAACAAGAACAACATAAGGAATATTATCTTATCTCAACTCTTTCTCGTACTATTACCAAATCATAGGAGATTTGGTTAATAGATAGTGGTGCTTCCAAGCACATGACAGGCTTCAAACAAAACCTTGCAAACTATCAAGACAAGAAATTCAAGGCAAATGTGGAGCTAGGTGATGATGGCACTCATGACATAAAAGGGTTTGGATTTACCTCTTTAAATTTTCAATCAGGTAATATCTTTCATATTAATCAAATTCTTTATGTCCCTGGTCTAAAGAAAAATCTAATCTATGTTCCAGTTTTAGAAAGTAAAGGTTATTCAGTAGCTTTCTCCAAATGGAAGGCCCTCTTGTGGCCCTCAAATGAAGATATAAACACTGATATAACTATTGGAACTCATGAGAGTGGAATCTATAAAATTTCAAGTCAGGTTGTTCAAGCCCTAGCTCACAAGACGGTAAATTCCTGCGAGCTTTGGCATAGAAGACTTGGACATCTCAACTACAATGCACTTCCAAGTTTGCAAAATATGGTGACAGGTATGCCAGTATTTTATTTTGAGCATGATAGTGTTTGTAAAGGTTGTTCGCTTGGTAAGAATACAAAGAAACCCTATCCTCTCAGTAAAATAAAATCAAATGGCATTTTAGACCTAATTCATTCTGATCTTTGTGGGCCCATGATTGCCCCTTCCATGAATGGTTGTATTTATTATATCATTTTTATTGACGATTGTTTGCGTAAAACTTGGATTTTTTTCTTAAAGACTAAAGATGAATCTTTTAGTAGATTTCAAGATTTCAAGAATCTTCTTGAAAATCAAATAGGCAAATGCATC
>JZKD02S1720464.1:51530-62960 GCA_000966675.3 Picea glauca
TCCTCATCGGATAAGAACTTGGCTCCACAAGTTGACCTTCTCCTCGTGTGAGTTTCAACCTTGTGAGCATCAGAAACAAAACTTGCAAACAATCAAGTCTTCAAAACCAGTGCTCCGATACCAACTTGATCTAAAATGAAGAAGACTTGAAAAACTTGAATAATTATTGCAAGTGAAATGTTATGTGTTTAAAGCAACCGGATCAATTTGCAACACATAAATTTAAGGATTACTTATGCAAAATACACATAGATAGTAGCATAAAACATTGAACATCAGCACATAAACACAGCAACTTGATAAAGGAGTTCACCCCACTCCGGGCTACATCTCCTGGTCCAGCTTCCAATGGATCATTATTATTAAATTTCTCAAAGTTCTCAAAATCATGCCTTACAATGCTCAAAATGACAAACTGACTGCTCCAATGGCTCTGCAGCGTCCCAAAACCCTTGTCTGGGCTCTTTCGGCACCTGAAACGGTCAAAAAATGAAGAAGATAGCCTCCTTAAAGTCTCCCTCTTCAATTTTGTTGTCTCTGGTTCTACAAATCGCACCCTTGTGCTTCAAACCTGGCTCACACGCTCATTTAAGCGTAAAAACTCGACACCGGGTGCAACCGCACCAACGGTGCAAATCGTAGGACGGTTAAGGCGCCTCCAGCCCCTAACCGCCTCGGCACTCGGTCATATGGCCATAGGACCAAAATCTGGGCGAAAAAAGGAGTTAATCTGTTTGAACCGGGAAAACCGTTTGAACCGCACGCCAACACTTAACACATGAGTCGTGGTTTCAAAACGCCGTGCTAACACACGGTTATATCCAACGCAATGTATTAAAATACATTGCAATAAAATACAATGTATTACAACCGCGCGCATATTTATATTGCATGGTTATATATGTGTATAGTGGAACCATAGCCACGAGCTATGTAACATAGACCCCACGCGACTATATAAAACATGGTCATATTATAATGTGTAACGACCACGGGCCAGGGCTTAGCCCTGGCCCAACCCCTTTCCACATAATACAACAAGTAAACATAAATATATGTTTAAAGGTATAGCTATCAAGGAACATCGGGCGGCTCAATGGTTAATGGAGTATTGTAAAGGCTTATGTTGTGGGTGGTCCGGGGGTCGAACCCCACGGCCTCCATTAGTTTTACATAGCAATTATAGACCAACCAATGAGGGACACGTGGCACCCAAGCATTGGGCCACGTGCCCTCATACCATTCGCTGCCACGAGACACGTGTCAACATCCGATTGGATAACCTCCAACCAATAAAAATGCACCACACCTTCCACCTGCCATGTCATCATGATGGTACGGACCTGCCACATGGCCGTACGGACTGTACGGACAGGTACAGTCAGCATTCCAAATTTTTGCATGTTTGGCTTGGCGTACAGATCGCGATATCTCCTCCATATGAACTCTGTTTGCGAAAGTAAATATACCGCTGGAATTAGGAAGACAAGACAGACGCAATGGCACTATTTTCGTCGCATTCCGAGCACTTTGAAAATTGAGCAAAATTTGATCCCCTGATCAGTGGATCACAAGTCAAGGTTGTATAAGTTCACTAAGTTTTATGATGATGAATCCTCTATTATACTTACACATAAGGAGAGTACTTTTCATGCACTTCCAGTGCAACATGTATATACTCTTGTTCTTCCATTAGTTTCAGACATCAAAGATGATTCCATACACTCAGATTTTGTACATGGAAATAAGCAGGTAGTATAGCCAAATAAGAAGCCAACGCAAAAGCTTCAGCAGATTCCCAGGAAGGCACAGGCCACACTTCAGGCAACATGCAACCTTGGAGGGAATCCATTGGATTCTAAGATGACTCGATCTCAACATGAGGTTCCTTCTCATGTACTTTCATCTTTAGAACTTGTGATGCCCATGCATTGCTATATGGTTCAATCTACTGATCCACATAACTAAAATAGGGTTGTGGGAAATCCATTATGGAAAGTAGCCATGCAGAAGGAGTATGACTCACTCTTATAGAACCAGACTTGGAATCTGGTTCCATTTCCACCAAAAAGGAATATTTTCAGGTGCAGATGGGTCCACAGGATCAAGAGGTACAAGTCCCGACAGGTTGCCAAAGGACTTTATCAAATCCATAAATATTTCTACATATTCACGAAGACTTTCAATGAGTATAAGTTTCAGACTTTGCGGGATCATCTTGCAGTGAAGAACACAGTTACTTAGGAGCTACCATTTTCTTCTTTTCATACATTATCTTTTGACGGGGAGTTTTGTTCCCATGTGGTTTTCTCTCTTTCCTCACTTTTATTCAGTGTTCATTAGTTGCATTGTACATGAGTACCTAAAATGGCCTAGTAGTCGGGACTCATTTTTTACTCCATAGTGATGTTCAGGGGGTGTGTTGGAGAAATCTCTATTTTCGACACACTAGTTTAGTGGGAGTTAACTGACTAGTTCTATTTTAGACTTTCTATTTTTACCATCACTATTATGCATGCATGCATTCCTAAGGAAATCTAACTGCTTGATTTATTTTCTTAATTATGGAATGTCTTTCCCTATATATGAGTGTATTCCACTCATTCATTGTATTATATTGATCATGATATATGTATCAATCATCAGCTCATTGGAGTAGTGTGAATATATTTTCTCATTCTTCCATATTGAGTCTCTCTTCCTTTATTGATAAGATGTGTTTGTACTTTCTTTAGCTATATATCCTGTGCAGGTTTCCATGAAACACTGAAAAAAATATCTAGAGAAATTGTAGACCATATATCATCAGAATCTGACAAGTATTAAAGCCTTAGAAGGATTAGCCACCATTCTCAATCAGCAAAGGAATCCAAAATTGAAAATTGGTTTAGGTATGAAGAGGGATCAATTAGTGGTCATCCAATCAACAAAGAATCCATCAAGTTTGCCAAATTTACAACCATTGACAACAATAAAGCTGCAGAAACAAAGGAAGATAATCAGCCGCCAAGGAGGAGTGAAGAAAAAGGTACCAGAACTGAATCTAAAGAACAAATAAATAATACACCCCCTTCTCAACGAGATCATTAGCATGGAAGAAATCGACCTTCTCAAAGAAGACAACCATTTTCCAGGTACAAATATTTGTTCTATGGATATTATTTTTACTGCTCTAACTTTGGCCACAAAGACGTAAATTGTTCTTTAATATTTAGACATGAGCAACTGAAGGAATAAATATCGGCCACAATAAAGAATGAGACTGCCAAGTAACAAATAACCACAGACTGCAAATCATGTGATGGCTGGGAAAAAGACACATATTAAGAATAATTATCATTATGATCCTTTATTCAATGAACCATAATGTTACATCTTCCATAATTATGGACATAAAGCTACAGACTGTCGCTTAAAGAACTATAATCCAGATTCAAATCACAGAGATGAAAATGTCAAGGTTTGGAAAAAGAAAGAAGATAACAAGTGTCGATTAGTTTTGTCATCTCAAAGACAAAAGAACCCCTGGTATATTGACAACGGATTCTCTAGGAATATGACAGGTGACAAACGTAAGTTCCTATCACTCAAAGAAAGTAAATAAGGAAATGTGACTTTTGGAAATGATGCTCCAGGAAAGATCAGAGGTAAAGGTCTAGCAAGCTTAAGAAATGGAAGAGGCAAAGCTCAGGATGTATTATTTTTTGATGGATTAAAGCACAATCTTACTAGTTTCAGTCAGGTGTGTGATAGAGGATGTGAAGTCACTTTCACTACCAAGGATTGTAAAATAAAAACAGTGAACACATGAGAGATGATTGCAAAAGGGGTTAGAACTTAAAACAATGTCTATGTTCTGAAGGAAGATAAGGAGGAATGTCATTTAAGAAAATTTGATGAAAGTTGGTTATGGCACAAAAGGCTTGGACACTTGAATTTTGATCATATTGTCAAACTGAATAATGAAGGTGTTGTGAAAGATCTTCCAAGAATATCTAAGCCTCATAACTCTGTATGTGATTCATGTCAAATGGGGAAGTTGGCTCATACACAATTCAAATTGAAGAGTTTCACATCTTTAGAGAAACTGCTTCAAATTATTCATATGGATCTGCGTGAACCATCGCGAAAGGAAGGAACTAGAGGAGAACATTACTTTATGCTGGTCATTGATGACTTCTCCAAACTTACGTGGGTTTCCTTTCTGAGAGAAAAAGATGATGTGTTTGAGAAGTTCAAAATGTTTAAGGCATTAGATGAGAATCATATAGGAAGGAATTTAAAGGAAATTCGCTTAGACAGAGGAGTAGAATTTTTGTCAAGAGATTTCAAATAATTATGTGACAGACATGGAATTAAAAGAGAATATACTATTCTAGGTACTCCTCAACAAAATGGTGTTGTAGAACGCCAAAATAGATCAATTCAGTAGGTGGAAAGGGCTATGATGAGTGAAAGGGACATTTCACAAACCTTCTTGATGGAGGTTGTTCACACAACTATTCATATTCTGAACGAGGTCAAATAGTGATAAAACTCCATATGAGTTGTGGTTTGGTTGACCTGCATCAATCAAGGACTTCAAAGTATTTGGAAGTAAATGCTACATCAAAAATAATGATGATCATCTAGGAAAATTTGATGGTAGAGCTGATGAAGGTGTCTTCTTAGGATATGCAATGAACAATAAAGGATATAGATGCTTTAACAAAAGAATGCATAAATTAGTAGATTGTATTGATGTTTGAATTGATGAAGAAGCTCATGAAAAATATCAATAGAGAATAAGCACTAAGTCGGATGAAGAAGATGATGAGAATAATGAAAATGAAGAACAACAAATCTTAGAGTCACAAGAAGATGATGAATCAGGTGGAGAAGAGACACCCAGACAAGAAGAGTCAAGATAACAATCAACATCAAATCCTTCCTCCAGAATTACTCAAAAGAATCATCCTGCAAGTTAGATAATTGGTGAGAAAGACAAAGGTGTACAAACCAGAAGAAGGATAACCAAAGACACAAAGCAATCACATATAGCCTTCATATCCATGGTGGAACCAAAGAACTTTAATGAATCTAGTAAAGATGTAGATTGGCTAAAATCAATGAATGAGGAACTAGATCAGATTGAAAATAATGACACTTGGGAACTTGTTCCTAGGCAAGAAAATAAAAATGTAATAGGATCCAAATGGGTCTAAAAAAATAAGATGAATGAGAAAGGAAATATTGTAAGAAATAAGGCTAGATTGGTCTACAAAGGGTATTCTCAAATAGAAGGATTGGATTTTGATGAAACATTTGTGCCCGTAGCAAGATTAAAATCTAATAGAATGTTTCTTCCCTATGCTTGTCATGAGAAGTTAAAAGTCTATCAAATGGATGTCAAGTCATATTTTCTAAATGGAGATCTAAAAGAAGAAGTCTATATGGAACAACTAGAGGGTTTCCAACTATTAGATAACCCTGACTTTGTTTTCAAGATGAAGAAATCCTTATATGGGTTGAAACTAGCTCCTCGTGCCTGGTATTACAGACTGGATAAGTATCTTCAAGACAAAGGGTTCAAGAGAGGAACAATTTACTGCAATCTATCTATCAAAACAAAGGA
Source organism: Picea glauca (assembly GCA_000966675.3). Classification (NCBI taxonomy): domain Eukaryota; kingdom Viridiplantae; phylum Streptophyta; class Pinopsida; order Pinales; family Pinaceae; genus Picea; species Picea glauca. The sequence continues at coordinate 57,145 of JZKD02S1720464.1, forward strand.
TAATGATTTGCTCATTGTGTTGGTCTATGTAGATGACGTCATCTTCGGAAGTAATAATGCTTCATTGGTACAATGGTTTTCTTTTGCCATGCAGTATGAATTTGAAATGTATATGATAGGGGAACTGCCATTTTTTCTTGGTTTGCAAATTACTCAGAGGTCTGGAGGAATATTTATTTCTCAGGATAAATATCTAAGAGAAGTGTTGAAAAGGTTTCAAATGGAAGATTATTCACTTATAAGCAAACCTATGGTCACCGGATCCAAGTTCAGAAAGGATGATGACTCACCTGATGTTGATCAGAGTTCATATAGGTCTATGATAAGCATCATGTTGTACATCATAGCATCTCATCCAGACATAATGCATGTTGTTGGAATGGTAGGAAGGTTTCAATCTACACCTAAACAAACTCATTTGATAGTTGTCAAAAGAATATTCAGATACTTGAAAGGAACAATGAACTATGGCCTATGGTATCCTAGGAATCAAAATTTTCAATTATCAATCTATTCAGATGTTGATTGGGATAACTGCATGGATGAAAGGAAAAACACGAGTGGAGGTGAATTCTTCTTAGGAAATTCTCTTGTAACATGGTTGAGCAAGAAGAAAGGTTCCATTTCCTTATCAACTACAAAAGTTGAATACATTGCAGCTACAACTTATTGTACCCAAGTATTGTGGATGATTCAGACACTTGCAGACTTAGAGGTAAAGTATATTGCACCGATCCCAATTCATTGTGATAATACTAGTGCAATTAGTGTGTTAAAGAATCTTATATTTCACTCCAAGACCAAGCATATACCCATCAAATATCACTTCTTAAGGGAACAGGTAACCATCAATGTTGTTTCTTTGCGTTATATTCTAACCAAAGATCATATTGTTGATATCTTCACTAAACCGCTTACAAAAGCACAGTTTGAGTATCTACGCCAGAAGTTTGGTGTGACCTTGGTATCAAGTTAAAATAGTCTATCTGATCACGGGGAGAACAAAGTCACTCTCAATTTTCTTTGACATTGATGTCAAAGGGGGAGAAAAGGTGTGGTCTGGATGCTACAGTTGGAGGTCTAAGTAGAATAGTGAAGCCTTTCAGGGTTGCCATCAATACTAAAGGGGGAGATTGTTGGCATGTTTATAGGAAGAGTGTGCTTGTCATTGATGGAAAGAACAATAACGATGATTCCATATTGGAAGCAATGATGGAAAACATGAAAGCAACAATGATAGCATCGGGAATGGCTATACTATGACAATGTGGGGGTTTGGAGAAGCTTTATTTTGGTGCTAGTACTTCATGGTGTTGCTTCTTGGCATATTGCTTATGGTGCTATTACTTCATGGTGTTGCTTCTTGCATTGTTGGCATGGTATGATCAGATATGATTCTATGGAGCACTTCAATATTTTACATGTCTATTTACTCTTATGATGGAGGTAAATTAAATAGACAATGGATTCCATGGAGAACTCACCTACTTGCCACTGGATGCATGATACTTCATGCTTGTAGGAGAGCACCCTAACTTGTGACATGTCTATTGAGATCCTATGATGATCCTTGATGTGATATACAATGGATTCTGTAGAGAACTTACCTCCTTTGGAATTCTTGGATATTACTTGTTGTTTTGGTGGAGAAACCTAGGCCTTCAAGAAACATTAACATGATTGGGGGAATCATACACTCTTGGTGAGGGATCCCTGAGGTTCTACATGTGTATTATACTTTCATAATGATATTAAAAAAAATAGGTACTCATCTCTTTGTCATACTTTGGAACACCTTGGGGGTTTGATGAAGATTTTTGTGATGATATGCTATTGGAATATTATGATTGAGCACCCTATCTCTTGGAGTGTCTATTGTACACCTACAATGATACTTGATGAGATAGACAACTATTCCTGCAAAACACTTACTTCCTTTATGCATTTTTCAACAACTTAGGGCTTCAAGGGTTGACATAGTTTTTAGATGGTTTTCAACACTTAGATGGTTTTCAACACATTGGTGATGATGGATGACATGGAATTTTTGGGGAGGGTTCCTTGGAACTTGAGGCGTATATTAAGGTCTTGTGGTCATACTTTATAGAGTAGACACTCAATCTAGGGTATGGTTCCACTTCCTCATGGTTTTTCATGAATCTACTAAATAGATGGAAGGACCAACCCACTCAGCGTTGCACATCTAAATCCACTACTAAAAATGACTAACTGTAACTGCCAAGATGGATTTACCATCAATGAAGAAAAATGACCGACTATAACTACCAGGATGGAATTACCATCAATGAATAAAAATGACTGACTGTAACTGCCATGACGAAATTACCATCAATGAATAAAAACGACTGAATGTAACTGTCAGTGAATCCTAAGAGACTCAAGATAACCACCAGAGAAGATGAAGGGTCACAATTTTTTTTTCGATGTGGCAAAGGTCTTGGAAGGGTCGCGTTTTTCATCGAGCACAGGACTTGGAGGGGTTGAAATCATTTTTATCTGGCAGAGGACTTGGAAGGGTCACGATTTTGATCTGGCAATGAATTAGAAGCGTCACAATCCTTTTTATCTGGCAGAGGACTTGGAAGGGTCACGATTTTTAATCTGTAGAGGACTTAGAAGGGTCACAATCTTTTTTATTTGGATGTGGACTTGGAAGTGTCGCGATTTTGAAGGAAAAACGCAGAACAAGAGGAGAGACATGATTTTTTGTTTATATAGTTATTCATTCACTTAGAAGGGGTTGTAGGATATGAAGAGCACAAAAGAGGCACAACATATAGAATGTAGATGGATCACAGAGCAATAAATTAAAAAGAAAATCTAAACAGAAGAGCGCAATGGAGTCATGGAGCATAGAAGAAAAAATATGCAAAAGTGGAACAAAGCATAGAAGCTGAAGAAGGTAGAGGAGACATTGAATTGTAACAGATCATATCATAGATAGATCAAGTAAGTAAGTTTTGTAAGATTCAATAAGGGTGGTAGGGTGGTGCTAGGGAGGATTGTAGTCCTCCAAATTCTAGTTGGTGCTAGAAGATATTCTGGGACTTGGTTCTTCCATCTAGTAGGTGCTAGAGAAACCTGAGAGTTGGTGCTCTATGCAATTTGTAGCTTTCTATCAGAGGTTGTAGCCTCATATTTGAGTTGGTTCTCAAATAATGTGATGTAAATGAAATTTGGAGCTTGATTGACATCTGAAGAAGAAGAGGTTTTCTCCCTTTATGGGTTTCTTCATGAAAATTAGTGTCTCTGTGTATTCTGTGTGTTTGATAAAATATTGTATATATATACAACACATTTACTAATAATCTAGAATGATTCAGAAAAGAACAAGAAAATTTTCAAGATTATATATATAACTAATTCACCCCCCTTCTCAGTTATTTTTCCATCACATAGGTCTTATGAAGAGAAAAGAATAACAAGAAGTGTTAGAATACATCACCATCACTCCCCGAGGCATTCCAATAAGATGACACACACCAACTCAAGTCCATCCCCTATTAGGAAGCATAAGAGATCTGGGGTGGATGAGCTACGAGAAGAAATGAAAAAAATTAATCCTCCTAAATTTGATGGTGAGAATAAGAAGGATGAAGATGCAGAGACATGGCTATTGGGCATGAGAAATTATTTTCAATTGCATAATTATTCTTCTCATGCAGAAGGAAGAATTTCCATATATCAACTCAAAAGAAAGGTATCCATGTGGTGGGATCAGCTTGTGCAGGTGCAGCACATTAAAGAGAAAAGTGTTAATTGGAGGGAATTCAAGAAGTATTTTGAGAAGAAATACTTGACTAAGAGATACTATGACAAGAAAATGAAAGAGTTCTTTGAACTCAAGCTTGGGAGTATGACCATAGATGAATATGAAAGAAGGTTTTTAGAACTGTTAAAGTATGTTTCTTTCATAAAGGATGAGATAGGTAAGAATCAAAGGTATTTGAGTGGATTTCCATCATTCATCAGTGAAAAAATACAATATGATGATCCCAAGACATTGGAGGAGACCATAAGGCAAGATAAATGCCTATACGGTCAGCAAAAAGCATGGCCAACTTTCCAAAAAGCTTGGGAAGACAAAAATAAATTCAAGATGGATCAGAGGAAGAAGGAAACTAAGCCACCATTCTTTATAAATAATCCTCAGGGATAGCCAACTTCTAGAGAACCCAGAACGATTTAGGTAGGGGGTCAAAGGCCAAGGAAACCACCTATTCAATGTTGGGGTTGTAAAGGAGATCACATGTTCATATATTGTCCTCGCAGAGGTGAAAAAGTGAGGATTGTTCACAATGTACAACAAGCCGAAACAGTGGAGGACATGGGTAGAAATGTACCAAGGATCTATGCAGCCCTGGACAACAAGCAAGAAGAGTATCGGTCACATATTATTGAAGTGGAAGGTATGATCAACAACCAAACCATTGATATTTTAATTGATTCGGGAGCTAGTCATAGTTATATAGATCCTAATATGGTGGAAATTTTTCATTTTCCAAGAAGCAAGAATGGAAAATCTTGGTTGGTGCAATTGGCTACTGGAGCCAAAAGAAAAGTTAATGAGATGGTTAAGTAATGTCTTATGGACATATATGGACTAAACATCAGGGCAGATTTGAACATATTGCCTTTAGGTTCCTATGACTGTTTAATTGGGATGGATTGGTTGGAACAACATCATTCCATTCTATACTGTCATAACAAGACATTTAATTGCTTGGATGAGGAAGGGAGCCTAAGGAGAGTGCAGGAAATTGCCAGAGCAGTAACCATCAGAGAAATTTCAGCATTGTCGCTGAAGAAATGTTGCAGAAAAGGGTGTCAAATATTTGCAACTCATATGGAAGAGACACCTAAAGATAAGGTGCCAAATTTGGAATATCATGCAGTCCTGGAAGATTTTGAAGATGTTTTCAAGGATGTACCAGGACTACCCCCAATGACAGATATTGATTTCTCTATAAATTTAATTCCTGGAGCAGATCCAGTGTCAAAGACTCCTTACAGAATGAGTACACTAGAGTTGAAGGAGTTGCAAATGCAGCTTGAAGAACTTCTGATGAAGGGGTATATACGCCCAAGTGTGTCACCTTGGGGTTCCCTAGTCTTGTTCGTGAAGAAGAAATATGGGACATTAAGATTGTGTATTGATTTCAGACAGCTGAATAAAGTGACTGTAAAGAACAAGTATCATCTGCCAAGGATTGATGATATCTTTGATCAATTGAATATGCAAAGATATTTTCAAAGATAGATCTCAGGTCAGGATACCATCAGGTAAGGATTAAAGAGGAAGATATCAGCAAGACCGACTTTAGGACAAAGTATGGTCATTATGAGATCACATTGGTGTCATTTGGGTTGTCAAATTCACCCATTGTTTTCATGTGCTTAATGAATGGTGTTTTCCAAGAATATTTAGACAAGTTTGACATTTTATTTATAGATGGCATTCTTATATATTCTAATTCAGAAGAAGAGGATGGGAATCATTTGAGAATGGTGTTGCAAGTATTAAGGGAGAATCAGTTGTATGCCAAATTGAGCAAGTGCTCATTTTATCATAAGAAAATCCATTATTTGGGACATATCATTTCAAAATATGGGATAACAGTGGATCCTGAGAAGATAAAAGCCATTAGAGATTGGTCAACACTGAAGAATGTGATAGAGTTCAGATCATTCATGGGCCTTGCAGGATACTATAGGAGATTCATTAAAGGATTCTCAAATATTGCACACCCAATCACTTCCTTGCAAAAAAAGTGTGTGAAGTTTCAGTGGACATT
>JZKD02S1720464.1:63010-103680 GCA_000966675.3 Picea glauca
AATTGAAGGATGCAAAGATATTTTCAAAGATAGATCTCAGTTCAGGATACCATCAGGTAAGGATTAAAGAGGAATATATCAGCAAGACCGACTTTAGGACAAAGTATGGTCATTATGAGATCACAGTGGTGTCATTTGGGTTGTCAAATGCACCAACTATTTTCATGTGCTTAATGAATGGTGTTTTCCGAGAATATTTAGACAAGTTTGACATTTTATTTATAGATGGCATTCTTATATATTCTAATTTAGAAGAAGAGCATGGGAATCATTTGAGAATGGTCTTGCAAGCATTAAGGGAGAATTAGTTGTATGCCAAATTGATCAAGTGTTCATTTTATCAGAAGCAAATCCATTATTTGGGACATATCATTTCAAAATATGGGATAACAATGGATCCTGAGAAGATAAAAGCCATTAGAGATTGGTCAACACTGAAGAATGTGACAGAGGTCAGATCATTCATGGGCCTTGCAGGATACTATAGGAGATTCATTAAAGGATTCTCAAATATTGCACACCCAATCACTTCCTTGCAAAAAAAGTGTGTGAAGTTTCAGTGGACATTGGATTGTGAAAAGAGTTTCCAACACTTGAAACAATTATTAACAAGTGCTCCAATACTAAGGATTGCAAACCCAAATGAATACTTCATTGTATGCATAGATGCATATAAAGAAGGACTTGGCGGATTCCTTAATCAAAGTGGGTTTGTTATATGTTATGAATCAAGGAAGTTGAAGGAGCATGAAAGACACTATGCCACTCATGATTTGGGGTTGGCAGTCATAGTGCATGCCTTGAGGAAATGGAGACACTACCTCATGGGGAAAAGTTTTGATCTGAGGACAGACCATAATGGTCTGAAATATTTATTCGATCAACCAAATCTAAATGTTTTTTTTTTAAAAAGTAAAAAAGGGGAGGATCCTATTTATATTGGAGTTGTAGAGTTGCAAAGTCTATTTGTGATGCCAGTTGTCCCGCCTGAATAGGAAACTGAGACAGTTGGGCATTCTATGCCACTTGTGTTCATGCAAACAAAATTATCAGAGTGTTGTCCTGCCCGAAGGAAACCAGGATGCCTTTCCATTAGGTTCAGTCTGTATTCTAATAACCTAATTACAACATGACTATAATCTAACTGGGCTAAAACCTTGTTCTGAAACAAAAAGAGATTGTTAATTGTGAACATCACTAAACCTTTTATCCAACCGGCTCGTCCTCTTCCCCGTGCCTTTGCCATCCTGCAGGAATCGCATAAGCTTGCGTGCACGTAGGGCACTGCCTTTTCGGGAGAGTCATGGAGTGTGCAGCATAAAGCATGTCAATTTGATGGTCGATTTGAGCGATACGAAAAATATTGTCTTCCAGCATGCTCCGCATTTCAAAGATTAGTGCTAGGTACCCCAAGTTGGTAAAAGAATGTTGGTCCTGCCAATTTCCTTCAACAAAGGCCAAGGAAAATGGCCCTTGTGCTCCTTCACCTTCATTTTCTTCACTGGATTCATGTACCTTCCGGTTGTTCGGCTGAGCCGCCTCCTCCGGAGATGCACCAGTGGGTAGGTCATTTTTTCCTATTGCACAGGTTGGTACCTCTTCCTCAACATAGAAGATGGTGAATTTCTCTGCCAAGTGAGTTGCGTTGTAGCCATGTTGTTTTCCCGGAGGCGAAATCTTGTCCTTAGTGCCAAAATCAGTGGGAGGATTCCAATTGTCCAGGACTTTGAAAAGAGGGTACTCGAGATAGCTTTGCATGGCCTTGTCCAGGGTGATCTCTTCCATGTATGCCATTGGAGGCGTTCGAGGTATCCCAGACTCCCTGTGTCTTCGCGAGGACGCCAAGGCCAACTCCTTCTCAAACGTCTTCTACCTCTGCCTGTGTGATTCAGCTGAGTACCAAGCTGTGCCCCTACGTGTCTTTCCTCGTGCCCTGGGAATGTTGAATAACCTGGAGATGTTCGAAGTTTCGAACGGATGAATAACCCTGCTCCATAGCTTTGGTGGCTCTGCAAAATTCGAATGCCTCTCATTGTTGTCGAGGTGGGTGATAAGGAGGAAGATGACGACGACTACCATCGCCATTAAGGTTGGACTCCTAGTTCTTTGGTGTGCTATCCTATTCACTTGCATGAAGGGCCTCGTCTCTCGGTTAATCCTGCATGGGCTCGTTCCCATTTAAATGTTGAGGGGGTGGTCGTCGGTGGGTTGTATTAATGGTGCAGCCCGACATTTTCCCGTGTGTCTCGGCTCTGCAACATGGCACCCCATATGGCGGTTGTAGATCGCTAGTGGCTAAGGTTTGGCACCGAGCTAAGATGTCTGAGTCATCCAATGTGTGGGCCTCCCAACAAAAGTGCTCAGTTCCCATTTCTACTCTTGCGTTTGCCAGGCAATCTGCTACCATGTTTGCTTCTCGTTTCACACGGGAGGGTGTGATGCTAAGATTGGTTCTGAGAAGGCTGCCAAAATATTCTAGCAGCCCAGAGAGTCACCATCTGGGTGATATTTTCAATGGATTTCCCCCATGGAGAATCTTGGTGATTAACTGAATAACAATTTGTGAGTCCCCCTCCAAGATAATCTTATGATGGTGTCTGTTAGTAGTTGTTTGAAGACCCTGCAATAAGCCTGTTAGCTCTGCCACATTATTTGTTATTTCCCCTAGGAATCCTGCAGCGAGACATAGAATCTCTCCATTGGAGTTTCTGAGTGTTGTTCCATAGCCCATTGGTCCTGGATTGCCTTTAGAAGCGCCATCGAAATTTATCTTTATAAAATTAGCTGGAGGGGGGGTCCAGATGGTTGGACTACTTTGTTGGTGCTTGGGCTTCTTTATTGTTGGTCAATTGATTAGATTGGGCTGCCAGCTTTGAAGAATGCAATGTTCCTCTGGGTTGTAGTTTAGCTCCTCTATTTTCTATGATTTACTTCTGATAGTTTCCTTGATTAGTGAAACTATTTTCTCCCAAGTTGTGTCTGGCGTGGAAGCTTTGGAGTGGAAGATTCGTTTGTTTCATTCTTTCTAGATTTTCCAGAGGATGAATCCTGGTAGGAGCTAGCAGATGTGGTTTTGTAGGGGGTTATTGTAGGTGATAGAGTCCCAATTCTCAACTGTGTCATTGATGTTGCTCCGGTGTTGGTTAGATCAGCGCATTATTTGCGCTCCTTGGTCCCAAATTTATTGGCTGAAGTGACATCCATTGAAAATATGTTCTTTGGTTTCCTCCTGTTGGTAGCATAGGACACATAAAGAGGGCCCAATAAATCCTTTTTTTCTAAGGTTGTCCCAGGTTAGGATTTGGTTATGTACCACAAGCCATAGAAAGGTGGAAACCTTAGGCCAAAGAGCATGGTTCCATACTTTGTTCCATATGTTCTCCTTGTTTTGATTCTGGTGATTACCCTGTAGGAAGTAAGCTTCCTTTATTGAGAAAGTGCCAGCTGTGGAATACCCCCATCAGAGGATGTTTGGACCTTCTCTATTGGGTATTTTCTAGTGGTTAGCATGGAATTGCCAGTTCTGCAGATTAAGATTCTCTAGGACCCCTAGATCCCGACTAGAGGTTTTCCAATGGTGTCGTTGATGTCGTTGTTCCTCGGGTTTCCAAGGGTCTTTCACCCTTAAAGATGTATCTTGGTTGAGAGCTTGTTTGAGTGTGTTTAACTCCTCCAGTTCATCTAGGGGTTTGAATTGCTGCCACGAGTCTTTCCAGAACATGGTTCTTTCTCCATTTTAGACTTCCCAGGAAGCGTGATTTTGAACCAGTGTATGATTTTGCCAGGCTGTGTTCCATATGTTGGATCCGTGTGGTCGGTCATTGAGTCTAATAAGTTGATTATTTGGTGTGAGGGGGGCATATTTTTGCTTCCATATTTGTGCCCAGATGGATGTTGGGGTTTTTAACCATCTCCACTAGATTTTGGCTCCCATTACTTGATTGAGTTTCCTTGGATCACGAAGTCCCAGTCCTCCTAGGATTTTTGGTGTGCATATTTTGTCCCAGCTTACTAGCGCCCATTTCTTGTTAGGTTAATGTCCATGTTAGAGGAAGTTTCGCTGGAGCTTTCTTATAGCTTTGATGACTTGTTTAGGAGCTACTAGAGCAGTGAAGAGGTAAGTAGGTAGGGCTTGTAAGATGGATTTGAGGAGGACAAGCCGAGAAGCGATGTTGAGTGGTATAAAAGTCCAGTTGCTCAGTCTGTTGGAGATGGAAAGAAGAAGGTTTTCCCAGGAGATGGATCTAGTTGCCGCGCCTATGAGAGGAATGCCTAAATAGTTGGACAGAAGGGAGCTCTTGGGTATTCCTAGGAGTCTGGAAATGTGGAGCTGGACATATGTCAGGGTGTTTAAAAAATAGAGTTTGGACTTTTCTAGGTTAAGAGACATACATGAAGCTTCTGTGAAGTCTGATAGGATAGAGTTGATCTTGTTGGCCTCCCGGGCCATTGGGCAGCTCAGTAGGAGGGTGTCATTGACAAATTGACTATGAGAGGGCGCTGGCTAGATATTGTGCAGAGGAAGACCTTTGAGAGAGCCGTCTGTGACTGCCAATTTGATGTAACGTCCCAGGCCTTCTTCCATAAGTACAAACAAGAAGGGCGAAAGAGGGTCCCCTTGTCTGACACCTCTGGATGATGAAAAAGGTCGGGATGGGACCCCATTAACTAGAATGGAGAAGAAGGCTGAGGAGGTGAGATTTAAGATCCAGTCCACCCAATGTTGATCAAATACAAAAGACTCTAGGACGACCCGAAGGTACTTCCAGCTGGCTTTGTCAAAATCTTTTGAAAGGTCAAGTTTGATTAACATACCTGGAGTCCTTGATGTCTTGAGGGAGTGGATGACCTCGTGAGCCAAGATGACATTGTCCATGATTTGTCTTCCTTCTACGTACCCTGCCTGTTCCTTGGAGATGACATGGTTCAGTATGGGTTTGAGTCGATTGGCCACCACCTTTGTTATGATTTTGTAGATTACATTGCAAAGGGCGATGGGTCTAAACTTTTTAGGGTTTGTGGCCCATTCCTCTTTTGAAATGAGGGTGAGAAAGGTGGCATTGAGAGTCGGTAGGACTAGGCCCGATGCTCTCAATTCCTCTACTACCTCTCAAAATTCTTCTCTGACCAGGTCCCAACAATGGTGGAAAAAATTAGTGGTGAATCCATCCGGGCCAGGGGATTTTCTTAGGGGCATTTCTTTTACGGCTTGGTCGACTTCCTCTTGGGTGATGGGCCATGTTAAGGCTGTGTTTTGTTATGGAGTTACTAGAGAGGGTATGTGTCTGGTGACCCTTTGGATGGTTGTCGTTCTATCCTCCCTTGTTTCCGTTAGAAGGTCCCGGTAGTAGTTGGTCAGCTCTACATCTATCTGAGAATGTTCTCTGATTGGATTTCCCTGGCTATCCTGTAAGTGGGTTATTTTGTTGATGTGGCGGAGGTGCACCATTTCTCTGTGGAAGAATTTTGTGTTCTTTTCCCCTTCTTTGAGCCATTGTACCCTAGATTTTTGTTTCCACAAGATTTCATATTTCTTTCTTCTCTCTTCTAATTGCGCCTGGAGCTTCTCCTCCTCTTTCATTAGTTCAGTGGTTAGGGATCCTGAGATGAGAATTTTTTGTATCTCCACAAGTTTATTTTCTATGTCCTGTATGCTTTGGAGTATGTTTCCAAAGGTGTTCTTGTTCCAGTGTTTCAACAATTGCTTGAAGTTTTTGAGGCGTTGATGGAATTTATACATGCTAGTGCCATGAACTATTTCCGCCTGTGACCACCAGGATTTTGCTAACTGATGGAAATCCGGGTGTGAGAGCTAGAATTTTTCGAAATGGAAGGGTTTGTATTTGGGTGTTACTCCTGTTTCTAGATTAAAAATAAGAGGCCAGTGATCTGACCTGGCTTTTCAGAGAATAAGACTTTCCATATCAGAGCCTTCTTCCATTAATTCCTTAGTCACCAGGAAGCGGTCCAGATGACAAGAAATGTGTTGGTTTCCTGATCTATGATTGGACCAGGTGAAGGTGCCATTGCTATTTTCTATGTCTACTAGCTTTATATGATCAATGAGGGTTTTGAACTTACCATTGTCTTGCTCGAGTCTCTTGTTGTCTCATGTCTTTTCCTCCAGCAACAGGATCATATTGAAGTCGCCTCCTAAGATCCAGTTGTCGGTTGTCACCAGAGTCTTGATTAGTGCTAGCCGCTCCATGAGTTTATCTTTGTCCTGTTGGCTTTGAGGGCCGTAAACATTTTTCATGGCCCCTTCCTGATTCGAGCCTGTGACCTCAAAGTGGGTTGTTATTATACCTATAGTTGAGAAGGATTTTCTTAGAGTCATGTTGCCTGGGTTCCAAAGGATCGCTAGACCCCCTGAGGCTCCTGTGAAGTCTGTTGACATGAAGTTACATCCTCTCTATATACGCTGGAAGATGGTTTCAACTTCTACCCCTGCACATTTTGTTTTCTGTAACATTAGGATGTCTGGGTTTTTTTCTTTGATGCAGTCTCAGAGAATCCTTTGTTTGGATCAACCATTAAGTCCTCTAATGTTCCAGGTAATGATCTTCATCATTAAGAGGGTGGTGTTGGGTGGAGGTATCCCTCTGAGATCTTGTGGATCTGCCCTGAGTTTATCATAAGGTTGTCTGCCTCCTTGATGAGTTGTTGCGCTGTTTTTTGCCCCCTTCTTTTTTTCTCACAGAGTATTCTTTTCGAGCTTGAACCTGAGTCCATGGCTATTCCTAGGTGTGCTGTTGATCCTGCTGAGGAGTTGAGAAATACCTTGTGTACCTTGCGTAGTTGTTCTTCAGGAAGGGTCTGCAGGTCCTTTTGATTTAGGGCCTCCTCGAGATTTTCCAGATCTATGCCCACTAGATCTCTGTCGTCTAGCTGCATTAGGGTGTCTCCGTCCCCGTCTCCTCTTTCTTTTGTGTAGATTTCACGATTTGGGTGAGGGGGGGGGAGGGATTTGGGTGTCCCCTTGGGCATGTTGCGATTCCTTGTGCGGATCTTGGATTTCCTCATCTTCTGGTAGCTGGTTCAGAATATCATAGGAGTTTTTGGTCGAGATCTTTTCTCTGGGATCTGGGGCCTGCTTCCTTGGAGGGTTTTTGTTTTTGGCCGTGACCGTGGTGAAGCCATCTTTCTGTATGGTATCATTTTCTTTAGTGGCTTATTTATTCAAGGGGCAGTCTCTGAACAGGTGACCATGCTCATGACATCTCCTGCAATGAAAATGGATGTGTTCATAGTCCAATGTTTGTTGCCAGTCCTCATCCTAGTATTCCATAGTTATGGCTCCTGGTAGGGCCTAAGAAATATTCATGTAGACATAGATCTTGGTGTTATAAGTGTATTTCCTCTGCCTTGTGGCTTCTGATGCTTTGACGTATTGGCCCAGTGTGTTTCCTATGCCCATGAGAATCTCTTCTAGCCAAAACTCTTGCAGTAAGGAGTATAGGAAGATCCATAGAGGAGCCATAGTGAAATCCTCCTTGTCTGGGCTGAATCTTTCAGTCCAGAAACGCAAGAATAACCCTGTTGAGTTATAGAAGTATGGTCCGTTCTCAAATATCCTATCTCTGTCTTCTGGGTTATATAGGATGATTGTGAAGAAACCTTTGGAACTGAGTTGGACCTCATAGTCTCCTTTGGGGTTCCACCAATGTTTTATCCATTTGTTTAGATCTCTTTCTGATGGCCATAGGCCCAGGAAATTGCCAATGAGGGCATGTTCTCTCATGAATTGGGTATGTTCCCCTACTCTTGTTGAGCTTATGAGGTATCTCGATGTTTTTTCCATTTGTGGAATGCATTTGCCTGGATCCCACCCTCGAGGTGCTTTTGGATGGGACGTGCTAGCTTCCGTCTCCATATCCTTCCTAAGACCTTATTCTCTGGCCAGAAGCTTGTTGTGTAACTGCAAGGGAAACACGAACGAGGGGCGGTTTTCTCTGGTGCCTGAGCAATCGTTGGCAGTAATGTTGTTGTACGAGGGGGGTTGCCCCCCCTCTTCTGTACCCATTCTGGCGTGTCAGTGGGGGGCAGTTGACGTCCACTAGCCGCTAGTGGTTCATTGTGCCATGGTCTGCAACTAGCCTGAAGCAATCTGCATCTGGTTGAAACTAGGGTTTCCTCATGAGCCTGTTCCCTCGCCTTCTTTTCTAACCAAATCTAAATGTTAGGCAAAGCATATGGTTAGAACTTCTATGTGAATATGAATTTGATATAAATCATATCAAGGGGAAAGAGAACAAAGTGGTTGATGCACTCAGAAGAAGAGTACATGAATTGCATGCTACAACAATTAGCATGTACCAATTAGATTTGAAACCCAAAATTTTAGAGGCTGGAAAATTAGATTTGTAATACAAGGAATTAGTGGCAAAATTACAGCAAGGTAGTTTGCAGCAAAAAACTGAAGAATACAAGCTGGATAATGATGAAATTCCCATGTACATGGGAAGAATTTATGTACCAAATTCCCAGGAATTGAAAAATATGATATTGAGGGAAATGCATAATGTACCTTATGTTGGGCACCCAGGTTATCAGAAAACTATTGCAGTTGTCAAGAGCCAATATTATTGGCCAGGCATGAACAAAGAGGTTGTTGATTTTATTACCAAATGTTTGGAATGTCAAAAGCTAAAGGCTGAGCATAGACACCCATCTAGTTTGATACAACCATTACCCATTCCTGACTAGAAATGGGAAGTTGTAACAATGGATTTCATCACCAAACTGCCCAAAACAAACAAGAAACATGATTCTATCATGGTAGCAGTGGATAAGCTTACTAAAGCTACCCATTTTATTCCAGTTAAGCTCACTCACAAGGAAGCCAACATTTTTTATGTTTATATGACAGAAATTGCTCGATTACATGGCATACCCAAGACAATTTTGTCTGACAGAGATCCAAAATTTACCTCAAAATTTTGGAAAGGATTATTTTATGGATTTGGAACAAATTTGAATTTTAGTACAACTTATCATCTAGACTCAGATGGACAAACAGAGAGGGTGAATCAAGTGATTGAAGATATGTTGAGGATGTATGTGATGTATAAACCATCAAAATGGGAAGACTACCTACACTTGGTAGAGTTTTCTTATAACAACGGGTACCAAATATCTCTAAAGATGAGCCCATTTGAGGCACTTTATGGCAGAACGTGCAACACACCAGTAAGATGGGATAACCCAACCGATAGTGCAGTGGTTGGGCCAGATTTTCTCAAGGAAATGGAGGAGAAAATGATAAAAATAAATCAAAATTTAAAGGTTTCCCAAGATAGGAAGAAAATCTATGTTGATAAGGGCAGAACTCACACAAAGTTTAAAGTGGGAGACCATGTATTTTTTAAAGTGGAAGCCAACATAAGTTCCATGAAGTTGGGAAATTGTTCAAATTTGGCATCTCGCTATTGTGGGCCATTTGAAATCCTAGAGAGGATTCGTCCAGTGGCTTATATGATTGCATTGCCTGCATCTATGTCTGTTCATAATGTATTCCATGTATCATTTCTCAAGAAATATATACCTGATGCTAATCATGTTATTGATTGGAATGTGATCCAGATGGAGTAAGAAGTCTTTTTCCAATTACATCTACTACACATTCTGGACCGCGAAATCAAATAGCTCTGGAATCGAGCCGTAGGGATTGTAAAGGTCCAATGGACCTTGTGTTATCACACTAAGTCGCCTTGGGTCTCTTAGTTCATTTTTGTTAAAAACGAAAAATTAAAAAAAAAAACATTAGATGCTTATTTTCTCTTTAAAATAAATTTTTCATCCATTAAATGTTATTTATGATAGGACCCCTTAGGATGACTAAAACTTTGATTCATATCTCATGTGTTGATCCACAATTCATTTTTTGGTCCTTAAACCCTTATGAGCTCATGGTCTATTCTTTATGTCCCCTCTCGTGATTTATCCCTAGGTTGATACCTCCCATGACTAGACTGATGTGACACACCTCTCTCATCACTCATGAACTTGCATGCATACCTCATCATCCCCACTCACCTATCCAATCATTTTTTGATTTGGATAACGTTGCCCACTTAGCAGGCATTTTCGTAGCGCCTATCATGATTATCATGCACCCACTCCAAGTCATGATTGCTACCACTGATACCTTAAACCTTGTTTTCAATGCCTAAAGTCAGTTGAAATGATTTCAAAAGATCTTGCCTTTATGATCCTTGGTAACGGTTTCTAAATTTGAAAAGTTCAACAATGATGCACTGCGTAAGTTTGCTAGTTCAGATCAGACGATCACATGTCCACTAAATTCGATGTTGTGAGAGATTTTAGGGATGAAGTTTCCTCAATCTCATCTTAAGTTTGCGCTGAGGAGCTCAATAGTTGTCGACTTCACAGGTATCCTATGCAAACTCCTTCACATATTATTTTTCATAGGAGATTTGTGCTCAGGTTTCGGTTTGCTAAGCTTACAGGGTATTATGGGAGCCATATTTTCATTCCTGTAAACATCTTTGCTCGTATCCATAGTCTGATTATTGTGGTTAGTCATAGCCTTTGAAAGTCACAGGCCTGAAATAGCCCATCCTCTGTGTATGCGTTGTGCTATGCAGAGGTGTTTCTCAAACCTTTATGATTATCCTTTGCTTCTTTTCATCCTGTACGAAGAGTCATTTCATAATTACTTCCTCATAGTCTACACTCTGAAAACCTATATGAGCCTGAAAGTGCATTTCTCATAGCCAAGTTCATTTTCTAAGAACTGTTAATTTGGAGGGCCATCCTTGTGCTTTGGATACTTAAACTGAAGTTTTCTGGTCAATAGAATCCCTTACAGCCTCTTAAGAACCCTCTTTTTGAGTCATGGAGACCCCTCAGTCAAAGAAAGCACACAAAGGTGGCAAGATAGTTCGAACAGAACCTGTGGACATGCACCTTTTTGACACAGAACCCATGGCAAGGGAAATGTTTCGAAGAGCAGGATGCCTCTCTTTCTACTAGAACATGCAGAGAGGCCACTCAAAAGTAGCAAAACAATTTGCACTAAATTTTGATGGCAAGAAAACCAGAGTTGGAGATTTGGAATTTGAGGTGACTGAAGCCTCCATCTCAGCTGCAACATGGATTCCCATTTAAGGAAAAAATTGGTTCAAGGCCATGGTATTGAGTTCACCTTTCGTTAAAGATCTTTTCAAGCCTAAATACCAAGCCAATGATTTATCTAAGAGTGTGCCAAGGAATCAATTGATTGACCATTTTGACAGAATGTTGAAAATCATACAGAGAAATTTTAGTTGTGAAGGTAGATTTAACACCATGTACCATTATCACATAAGGTTGTTGTTGCATTTTACTGGTAAGGTTCAGATGAATATTCCATATTACCTACTGAGAAGTATAGGTAAAATGGTAGATAGGGTGCAAGCCAAATCCAAGGATGTGGACTCCAGTCTTTTCTACTTTGGACTTATCAGGATGCTTGTCTCTGAAGAGTTGAGAAAGAAAGAGATTTCCTGGGAGAATTTTTTGGTCTCTTCTCTCTTTAAGCTGGACCCAACACCTACCCCCCAGTCACAAATTGCAGGCTCTTCATCACCTACCAATACTAAAACAGGGATCAACAAGAAGAGAAAGGGAAGAGCCCATGTTTCAGATATCAATAAACATGTCAGAGAAGCTGAGGAGGAGGTATTTCCTTCTCCACACAGATATTTATCACCACCACCTCCACCAGGGTTACAAGAAGTTCCATCTTCTACCAAGTGACATCAAAAAAATGGAAGAAGATTATCTTTCCCTCTCCTCCTCCAACAACTGAAATCAAAGGTAAAAGACCTTTCACCAAGTCATCAATTCCTAAGGGGGATTTCAAAGGACAACCTTTACAAGAAACCCCTATACAGAAAATCAAGGGTAAAGGTACCAAAATACCTTTGGAGAGGGAATATGAAATCCCTGTGAAGGATTGTAAGAAACCTATGAAAAATAAAGAAAATGTTTTTGTGCAAGAGAAGAAGCATAAAGGAAAACGTTTTGAGAAGACTCATGAAATATGCAAGGAAACTCCTGTACAAATGGAAGAAAATGACGAGAAGAATCCTGTTGAGACTGCACATATCCCCAACCCCCTTGGTAGCCAGACCTACAAAAGACTTATTAAGCAGCTTAGGGATGCAAGGAGAGAAATAGATCGTCTCAAAGCAGAGGACATGGTCCACTTGGCTCAAATGAATGAGCTCATGACTGGCTACAACCATACCCCGGACTTGGCAAGGTTCACAATGAGAAAGTCTCTACCTCTTCGTAAACAACTGAAAAATATTTACAGACAGAACAGGGGTTTCCAGGCTCAGAATAGGAAGCTAAAGGCATAACTGAAGCATTTCCAAGATGAAGTAACCCAAAATAATTTACAGGTGTTGGTTGAGGGTGCCATTAAATATGAAAAACTAGTAGCTAAGGAGAGCACAACTATACTGAAGAATCCCACCAGTGCTAAGAAGAAGAAGTCTGCTGAGTTAGTTGAAGACACTCTTTCCACCAGGAAGAGTGTGAGGCTAAGTGTTAAAATGATGAAGTAGCTGGTAGTGGTAAACCCCATTTTTTAAAGTTGTTCCTTCCTAGGAAGGTTAACTGATATGCACATATTAATTTTTTCCACCTATACAGGCTTCTAGGTGTTTAGCTATATGAATTTTGGAATTTTTTCCAAGTACTAGTTTCAATCAGTGGTAAAATCACCTAAGTAAATTGATTTGTCATCATGGAAGGACACAAACAAATCTACACACGTTCAGGAGTCAAATACACTGCATTTTCGCATAGCTACCCAAACCCTTATGCAGACATAGCGTAGGTGGCGGTGCGTAATATTTTACAGAATGCAGAATTGTTACATAGGCGCTACCCATAGTTGTTGCGTAATATCTTACAGAGAAAAGGTTTACATACAGGCGCTACTCAATTTTGCAACAAACGAAAAATTTAGTCGTAGACATGAAGGAAAGGGGTGCTACCCACAGGCGCTACCTTCTCTCCATGTTCCATTCTAGGGGGCTCTACACAGAATTGTTACCCAAGGGAGTAGCCAACAAACACATCTTGCTATAATGTCTTCAAGGAAACCAATGATCACCTTGTGAGAAGCATTCCTGGTAGGGATAGCCTCTATCCACTTAGTGAAGTAATCTGTGGCAGTCAAGATCCATCTATGTTGGCCACTGGAAGAAGGATGAATTTCCCCGATAAAATCTAAGACCCATTATTGAAAAGGTCCTGAAACTGCTACGGGCTTTAATGGCAAAGACATAAGATGTTTCTTTTCAGAAAATTTATGACATCTAACACATTCTCTGATCTTAGCACAAACATTTGTGAACAGACTAGGCCAAAAATACCCAGCCTTGAGAATCTTGTAGGCAATAGTCCTCCAAAAATGATGCCCCCCCACACAAACTGTCATGAAAATCAGAGATAATCCTTTGGTCCTCTTGCGGGTCTAGGCATCTCAACAACACTCCCAATGGATCCTTCCAATACAAAATTTGATCAACCAAGAAATACTTTATCAATTTGAGTTTTAATGCTCTCCCCTTGTTCTTTTCCATACCACTTGGAGGTTGTAGATTCTGGAAGAAAATTATAATGTCCTTGTACCAACTGCAATTTTCCAATGTAGGGCTGGCTTGAGCACCTATGTTGTTTAATTCAGTCTGTTTATTTTATGAACATGAGCCAATGAAATTTACTCCCAATGCTAAGCAATTTGATTCAGCCAACATCTTGGCTAAACTCTGGCCCTTGACCAATTTGGTAGGCCTGATTTCTAAATAAAATTTAAGGATCTTAGCAATCCATTTGCTGCATTTTCCGTCAATATCAGGATGAATAAGAATTTGTTTTACAACAACTAATGGAACATAAGAAATAACTCTTGAATGCAGCACATAAAATTTGAAGGAATTAAGAGCTTTAACCAATGCATAGGCTTTCTTATCCATAATGTCATATGTCATGTGTTTCTGAGTGAGGATATTATCATTCCGAGTTTTTCCATTCGACCTTTCAAAAAACACTCGTACTTTCACATAACATCTGATGGGTACTGGGCTTACCTTCCTTGCAATAATAAAGTGACTCCTAGTGCTAACATTTTTGGCGACGTTGCCGGGGAAAAGTTTGAAGAATTTTCTCTGGGATAGAACGACAATGCTTACTAGCTCTCAAGGTGCATTGGGACTTAGTATTTTGAAGATTGCATCTTTCACCTAGCGACTCCATTGATTCGAATCTAGCACCTAAAGGCAGATATACGAGATCAAATCCACAGTTACCTTTGGTTCCACCTAAGGTTGACCCAGAGAAGATAATCAATGAGGGAAAAGCTTCTAAAAAAGAATTTTCTACTACTACTACAAGTGCTTCTGGTCAGTTGCCTGATTCCACTCTTGATACTCCAGTTGTTTTATCAAGTAAGATTCCTTTATATTCTGTTGAAGTATCTAAAAAGATAGATTTTGAAGAGTTTCTTGTTGAATACTCTACCTTTGAAACTGAATTGAAAGAAGAAAACATTGATATATTCTCCTCCTCTGATATTGAGAAGTGTTTTAGTCTTGATAGTTTTGAAGATTTCCCTATGTTAGGTTTTTCTACACCTCTCTCTGTTAAAACTTTAGCTGCCAAAGAAGTAGGAACTTCATCTCCTTCTTAGACATTACCATCCTCTTCCAAGACTCCACCTCCTGTTGTGAAGACTAAAATCTCCCCTTTATCCTTTTCTCCCTCTCCTAATCTACACACAGCTAGATCTCCTTCTCCTGCTTGTTCACCTAGAATCCAAAATCAAATGGCAGTTGTTAACCCCCCTACAAATAGGATGGATGCCATAGTAGCTGCAAGATATGATCCTCTAGTCTTTCCTCAACCAATGAATGTTATTCCCCCTTGAGATTATTTTAAATACATGCCCAATTTTACAGGAGAAGAAGATATAACAGTTGAGGAACATCTTGTTGGTTTCTATAGCTATGCAGATAACCAAAATATTAAAAATGAAGACGTTTGGATGAGTGTTTCCATCCAAATCCTTTTTGGTGAAGCTAGGAAGTGGTTTAGGGGTCTGCCCCCTGGATCCATTACGAGTATTGAGGTGTCGGATGAAGCCTTCTTAAGGCACTGGGGTGAAAAAAAAGGATTTTTTGTATTATATCACTAAATTTGGATCTTTGAAAAGGAAAGAAGGAGAGTCTGTCTCTAACTTTTCTAAAAGGTTTAACAAAATGTACAAGAAGATCCCTGATGAGATCAAACCCACCGAAACCATGGCAAAAATCACTTATGTCAATGCTTTTGACTCTGATTTCTGACTTCTATTGATTTCTGATTTCTGACTTCTATTGATTCTGATTTCTGACTTCTGACTCTCTTGTTGTTCATTCACATGGAGATGATTTGACGAAATTAGTAAAGTCCCTTTCTATTGAGATCGAGAAGTTAAAATCAGAAGGAAGAAAACCATATACAAATGCTCAGAACACTGAAAATAGAGGTAATTTATGGAGACCCAACAATGCTCCCCAAATCCTTCCTAGAGATCCCAAAAACATAGAGAGAGATGATAAGAGGATTCAAGCTCCTTTTCAGAATAATCTTGTTGTTGATGAAGAAGAAGAGGAGGTAGAGGTTGATCCTAAGATTCATTGTTTAGGTGATTCATTCCCATCCCCACACTTGAATCAATCCTCTTATGAGAAATCTTTAATGGATATTCAAATAAATGAGTTAATCAAGGGAGAAAAAATGAAGGAAAATGCTATTAGATATAATCTAAGATCTAAGAAGAATGAAGAAAAAAGTGTTGGCCCTAATTAGCCTGTTTAGAAAGAAAATTCTTCCAAGACTGTGATAGTGAGCAGCAAGGAAAACGATTCTCAAAACCCACAACTTCTGATTAGAAATCCTCCTCCTGAAACCAAAAATATTTTGAAGCCTTCCCCCTCCTTCAGTTTTGAGAATGAGATCCAGAAAATTAAGATCCCTGTACCATTTTTGGAATTGATAAAAAATGAAGAATTTAAAAAATATCTTACCAAAATGTTACAACCTGATGCCTCTCCTAATTCCACTGATTCAATAAATCTGCAAGATGAAAAACCAGTTGTGATTTTAGTCCCTTTGATAGAAGAAAGAGATGACTCAACCCCTCCCTTCTATACTTCTCTCAATATCCATGACAAAATATGTTATGGATGAACTTGGACTAGAAATCACCAAAACCTATCATGACATATATTCTTTCGAATATAGCAAAGTAAATGTTTGGGGATCATTAAGGATATGGTTGTGACTCTATTTCAGCTACCCATGAAAGGTATACTTATGGATGTTGTGGTGGTTGATGTTCCTCCCAAGTTTGGCATGCTCTTGTCAAGGTCTTACATAAAAAGACTTGGAGGAACCTTGCATGTGGATCTCTCATATACAACTATCCTGGTGTTTGGTGGGGAGCATAGAAGACTTTACAGAGAATCCCAGGTGGCTTACATTATTAGTGATGAAGCAAATCCTGCTAATCATCCTGTTTTTTCTCTTGATATCGATTTGGGGTCCAACATTTTGCAGCTCACTGATGCTCTTGAAACTCCTCTTGAAATAAGAAAAATGGCAGCTACCTTGTCTGAAGAACCTCCTCTAACCAATTTTTTTTGGAAGATGTTATTTGATGGAGCCTCTTCTAAGGAAGGTGTCGGTGATGGAGTGCTCTTTGTCTCACCAACTCAGGAAACCATATCTTTGTCATACAAACTAGAATTTAAAACTACCAACAATGTGGCAGAGTATGAAGCTCTTGTTTTGGGCTTGAGAGCTGCAAAGGATATGGGGATTAAAAAATTGTCAGTATTTGGAGATGCTGAATTGATAGTCCATCAGACCAAAAATATTTGCCAAACTAAGCACCCTAGGCTTAGATATTATAGAAATGAAGTATGGGACCTAGTGGAGAATGTTTTCTCTGAGTATGACATCTCTTTTATTCCATGAGAAGAGAATTATGTGGTTGATTCTTTGGTTGTATCAGCAAGCAATTTCAGGATACCCATACTGCCAAAACTCAAGTATGATGTAGAAGCCAAATACATGCCTTCTATACTAGACAATGTCAAATATTGGAAGGTGTTTGAAGATGATTTAGAACTTAAAAAATTTCTTGAGTCTGTTGATGAATTTTCTGCATTACACATTGATCAGGATCTTGATTATGAAATTACTCCATATGCTGATGTTTTTCTTAACATAATTGCTAATCATCATATCGTGCAACTACCTAGCAACCATATTCCAAAAGGACTAGTTCCTTTGGAAAAAATATTTGATGAAAATGATGTGGCAGTAAAAGGGAAAGTGTCTACTGATGATGTTGATATAACTGAGTGCAATTTGGGAACAGAGAAGGATCCAAAATATGTCAAGTTGTCAAGTAGCCTATCAAGAGAGCAGAGGGCTCAATATGTCAAATTGTTGAAGGAGTTTGTTGATGTATTCACATGGACTTATGAAGATCTCCGAACTTATGACATAAAAATTATAGAGCACAAGTTTCCATTAAAAGAAGAGACTAAGCCCTTCAAGCAAAAGTTGAGGCAAATCAATCATATGTTACTGCCTGTCATGGAGAAGGAGGTAAAAAATATTTTAGATGCAAAAAATATTGTTCCTTTGAGATATTCTTAATGGGTGGCTAATTTGGTCCCTGTGAGGAAAAAGAATGGAGAAATCAGACTCTGTGTCAATTTCTGGAATCTGAACAGAAGTTCTAAAAAGGATAATTACCCTTTTCCCAAAATGGAGCATATATTACAAAGGGTGACAGGTGGAGCCCGAATGTCTATGGTTGATGGGTTTTCTGGCTACAACCATATTTCTATTTTGCCAGAGGATAGAGAGAAGACGACTTTTACCACTCCTTGGGGTACATTCATTTACGCAAAGATGCCCTTTGGTTTGATGAACGCGGGGGCGAACTTTCATCAAACTATGGACATAGCATTTATTGGAGAGAAGGACAAGTTTTTTGTTATCTACTTAGATGAAATAACCATGTTCTCTCAATATGATGAAGAGCACTGTGATCATTTAAGAAAGGTATTCTTAAAATGTAGAAAATTTGGCCTCTCTTTGAATCTGAAAAAGTCATTGTTTGCCATGAAATAAGGAAACTTATTGGGGCATATCGTGCCAGCTAAAGGAGTGAGGATTGATTCCAGTAGGGTTGAAGCCATACTAACCTTAGCACTGCCTAGATCTAAAAAGGAGGTTCAATCTTTTCTAGGAAAGGTTAATTTCTTGAGAAGGTTTGTGTCGAATTTTGCTGAGTTGCTCAAGTATATCATAGCCATGTTGAGGAAAGATAATGAAATCAAGTGGACTGTTGAGGCTCATAGTTCTTTTGATCAAATAAAGAAATCTTTGATGGAAGCCCCAGTCCTAGTCAGCCCAGACTACTCCAAGGACTTTCTTATTTTTTCTTTTGCCTCTTTTGATACAATAGCAACAGTTTTGTTCTAGAAGAACTCTGAAGGCTTAATGTAGCCCATTTCTTTTTTCAGTCGGGCTTTGAGAGATGTAGAATTAAAATATGACATTATGGATAAACAAGCCTATGCATTGGTTAAAGCTCTTAAGTCCTTCAGAGTTTATGTGTTGCATTCAAGAGTTATTTCTTATGTTCCATCAGCTGTTGTAAAAAAAATTCTTATTCATCCTGATATTGACGGAAAATGCAACAAATGGATTGCTAAGATCCTTGAATTTTATTTAGAAATCAGGCCTACCAAATTGGTCAAGGGCCAGAGTTTAGCCAAGATGTTGGCTGAATCAAATTGCTTCGCATTGGGAGTAAATTTCATTGGCTCGTGTTCATAAAAGCAATAGACTGAATTAAACAACATAGGTGCTCAAGCCAGCCCTACATTGGTAAATTGCAGTTGGTACAAGGACATTATAATTTTCTTCCAGAATCTACAACCTCCAAGTGGTATGGAAAAGAACAAGGGGAGAGCATTAAAACTCAAATCGATAAAGTATTTCTTGGTTGATCAAATTTTGTATTGGAAGGATCCATTGGGAGTGTTGTTGAGATGCCTAGACCCGCAAGAGGACCAAAGGATTATCTCTGATTCTCATGACAGTTTGTGTGGGGGGCATCATTTTTGGAGGACTATTGCCTACAAGATTCTCAAGGCTGGGTATTTTTGGCCTAGTCTATTCACAGATGTTTGTGCTAAGATCAGAGAATGTGTTAGATGTTAGAAAATTTCTTGAAAGCAACAGCTTATGTCTTTTCCATTAAAGCCCGTAGCAGTTTTAGGACCTTTTCAATAATGGGGATTAGATTTTATTGTGGAAATTCATCCTTCTTCCAGTGGACAACATAGATGGATCTTGACTGCCACAGATTACTTCACTAAGTGGATAGAGGCTATCCCTACCAGGAATGATTCTCACAAGGTGATCATTGGTTTCCTTGAAGACATTATAGCAAGGTTTGGTTTCTGTGAACAATATGGGATCACATTAATTCATTCAACTCCTTAGTACCCACGGGGAAATGGGCTTGCAGAATCATCAAACAAAAGCCTTATAAATATTGTTAAGAAGTTGTTGGAGGATAACAAAAAGGCATGGTATTCAAAAATCGAGTTTTCTTTATGGGATGACAAAGTGAAAACAAAGAGGGCCTTGGGCCTTTCTCCTTTCCAGTTGGTATATGGAGTTGAGGTCGTTTTCCCTTCTCAACTCGCCTTGCTTGTGGAAAAAATATTCCAATATTATCAAGGGGAGTTGGATGATATGATCAGGAGGATTCAACAACTAGTTGAAGTGTGGTAGACCTAGGAGGAGCTGGTAGATAAATCATATGTTCATCAACTGAAGATCAAGCAGACATTCAACAAGAAGGTGAAAAAGGAGGATTTCCAATTGGTCGATCTGGTGCTCAAGTGGGATGCACCAAGGCAGGATAAAGGCAAGGACGGTAAATTCGAAGATTTATGGATCAGTCCTTTCAAAATATTTGAGGTATTCCCTAATAACACTTTCAAGTTGCAGAATATGGAGAATGAAGAGGCTTTTGGTGGCCTTGTAAATGGGCATTTCCTGAAAAAGTACTTTTCTTGAGTCAAGAGTGGCTCTTTACATCATTGTAAATATCATTTTATTTTAGTTTTGTGTTCCAATAACTGACCCCATAGACCTAAGATAAGGCACTAAATCTACTCATTCTTGGCAGCCCATAGGGGGCATGCCATCCCCTGTGCAGCCAATGTTATCACACTAAGTCGCCTTGGGTCTCTTAATTTGTTTTTGTTAAAAAAAGAAAAATTAAAAAAAAACCTTAGATTCTTAATTTCTCTTTAAAATAAATTTCTCATCTATTAAATCTTATTTATGATAGGATCCCTTAGGATGACTAAACCTTTGATTCATAGCTCATGTGTTGATCCACAATTAATTTTTTGGTCCTTAAAGACTTACGAGCTCATGGTCTATTCTTTATGTCCCCTCTCATGATTCATCCCTAGGTTGATACCTTCCATGACTAGGCTGATGTGACACACCTCTCTCATCAATCATGACCTCACATGCATACCTCATCATCCCCACTCAACTGTCCAATCATTTTTTGATTTGGATAATTTTTCCCACTCAGCAGGCATTTACGTAGCGCCTGTCACGGTTATGATGCACCCACTCCAAGTCATGATTTCCATGATTGATACCTTAACCCTTGTTTTCAGTGCCTGAAGTCGGTTGAAATGATTTCAAAAGATCTTGCCTTTATGATCCTTGGTAATGGTTTCTAAATTTGAAAATTTCAGCAGTGATGCACTGCGTAAGTTTGCTAGTTTAGATCAGACGATCGCATGTCCACTAAATCCGATGTTGTGAGAGATTTCAGGGTCGAAGTTTCCTCAACTTCATCCTAAGTTTGCGCTGAGGAGCTCAACAGTTGTCAACTTCACAAGTATCCTGTGCAACCTCCTTCACATATTAATTTTAATAGGATATTTGTGCTCGGGTTTCGGTTTGCTAAGCTTGCAGGGTAGTATGGGAGCCATATTTTCATTCCTGTAAACATCTTTTCTCGTATCCATAGTCTGATTATTGTGGCTAGTCATAGCCTTTGAAAGTCACAGGCCTGAAATAGCCCATCCTCTGTGTATGTGTTGCGCTACGCAGAGGCGTTGCTCAAACCTCTCTAATTATCCTTTTCTTCTTTTCATCCTGTATGAAGAGTCATTTCGGAATTACTTCCCCATAGTCTACACTCTGAAAACCTATATGAGCATGAAAG
Organism: Picea glauca; assembly: GCA_000966675.3. Taxonomy (NCBI): domain Eukaryota; kingdom Viridiplantae; phylum Streptophyta; class Pinopsida; order Pinales; family Pinaceae; genus Picea; species Picea glauca. The sequence goes on from JZKD02S1720464.1 coordinate 84,360, forward strand.
TCCATTTCTCATAGCCAAGTTCATTTTCTAAGCACTCTTAATTTGGAGGGCCATCCTTGTACTTTTGAGACTTAAATTGAAGTTTTTTCATCAATAGCATCCCTTACAGCCTCTTAAGAACCCTCTTTCTGAGTCATGGAGACCCCTCAGTCAAAGAAAGCACACAAAGGTGGCAAGATAGTTCGAACAGAACCGGTGGACATGGGCCTTTTTGACACAGAATCGATGCAAAGGGAAATTTTTTGAAGAGTAGGATGCCTCTCTTTCTGCCAGAACATACAGAGAGGCCACTTAGAAGTAGCAAAACCATTTGCACCAAATTTCGATGGCAAGAAAACCAGAGTTGGAGATTTGGAATTTGAGGCGACTGAAGCCTCCATCTCAGCTGCAACAGGGATTCCCATTTCAGGATAAAATTTGTTCAAGGCCATGGTATTGAGTTCACCTTTCGTTAAAGATCTTTTCAAGCCTGAATACCAAGCCAATTATTTATCTAAGAGTGTGCCAAGGAATCAGTTGATTGACCAGTTTGAAAAAATGTTGAAAATCATACAGAGATATTTTAGTTGTGAAGGGAGATTTAACACCCTGTACCATTACCACATAAGGTTGTTGTTGCATTTTACTGGTAAGGTTCAGATGAATATTCCATATTACCTACTAAGAAGTATAGGTAAAATGGCATATAGGGTGCAAGCCAAATCCAAGCATGTGGACTCTAGTCTTTTCCATTCTGGAATTATCAAGATGCTTGTCTCTGAAGAGTTGGGAAAGAAAGAGATCTCCTAGGAGAATTTTTTGTTCTCTTCTCACTTTAAGTTGGACCCAACACCTACCCCCCAATCACAAATTGGAGGCTCTTCATCACCTACTAGTACTAAAACAGAGATCATCAAGAAGAGAAAGGGAAGAGCCCCTGTTTTAGAGATCAATAAGTAGGTCAGAGAAGCTGAGGAGGAGGTATGTCCTTCCCCACATATATATTTCTCACCACCAGCTCCACTAGGGTTAGAAGAAGTTCCATCTTCTACCAAGGTGACATCAAAAAAAGGGAAGAAGCTTCTCTTTCCCTCTCCTTCTCCAGCAATTGAAATCAAAGGTAAAAGACCTTTCACTAGGTCATCAATTTCTAAGAGGGATTTCAAAGGACAGCCTTTACAAGAAACCCCTGTATAGAAAATCAAGGGTAAAGGTACCAAAATACTTTTGGAGAGGGAAGATGAAATCCCTGTGAAGGATTGTAAAAAACCTATGAAAAATAAAGAAAAGGTTGTTGTGCAAGAGAAGAAGCATAAAGGAAAAGGTTTTGAGAATACTGATGAAACATGCAAGGAAAATCCTGTACAGATGGATGAAAAGGACAAGAAGAATCCTACTGAGACTGCACATGTACCCAACCCCCTTGGCATCCAGACCTACAAAAGACTTATTAAGAAGCTTAGAGATGGAAGGAGAGAAATAGCTCGTCTCAAAGAAGAAGACATGGTCCACTTGGCTCAGATGAATGAGCTCATGATTGGCTACAACCATACCCTGGACTTGGCAAGGTTCACAATGAGAAAGGCTCTGCCTCTTCGTAAATAGCTGAAAAATCTCTACAGATAGAACAGGGGTTTCCAGGCTCAGAACAGGAAGCTAAATGCCAAAATGAAGCATTTTCAAGATGAATTAACCCAAACGAATTTACAAGTGTTGGTTGAGGCTGACATTGAAGATGACAAACCAGTAGCTAAGGAGAGCACAACTATACTAAAGAAGCCTGGCAGTTCTAAGAAGAAGAAGTCTACTGAGTTAGTTGAAGACACTCTTTCCACCAAGAAGAGTGTGAAGCTAAGTGTTAAAATGACAAAGTAGCTGGTAGTGTTAAACCCCATTTTTGAAAGTTGTTCTTTCTTGGGAAGGTTAACTGATATGCACATATTAAGTTTTGTCACCTATATAGGCTTCTAGGTGTTTAACTATATCAATTTTGGAATTTTTTCCAAGTACTAGTTTCACTCAGTGGTAAAAGCATCTAAGCAAATTGATTTCTCATCATGGAAGGACACAAACAACTCTACACACGTTCAGGAGTCAAAGACGCTACATTTTGGCATAGCTACCCAAACCCTTATGCAGACACAGTGTAGGTGGTGCTGCATAATATTTTCCAGAATGAAGAATTGTTACATAGGCACTACCCATAGGCACTGCATAATATCTTATAGAGAGCAGGTTTACACACAGGTGCTACTCAATTTTGCAATAGAGGACAAATGTAGCCACAGACATGCAGCACAGGGGTGCTACCCATAGGCACTACCTTCTCTCCTTGTTCCATTATATGGGGCGCTACACAGAATTTCTACCCAAGGGAGTAGCCAGCGAACACCAGGGATCTAGGAAGACTAAGACAATAGTTTTGGATAAGTTAATAATGGAATAAATGATAGAAGTAGGAGTTGGCATGCAGGGGACAACTCCAAGCTTCAAAGAGACACCTGGCAAAAAAGGAGCTTAGCAGCAAAAGAGGATCAAAGCAGTTAGAAGCATGATTGGGTTTAGTCACCAACACTTCCCTGTTTTATAGCATAGGCTATTATTTTAGTTGTTAGAATAAATAAATGTTCTGAGATTTTTAAGGAAAAGAGGCCAACTTGTACCTCCAGTTGTTGCCTCCCTTTCTTGTTATAAATAGATAGATGAATTGCTTTAATGGGTTTGGATGGTAGAGCAGGGCTCCCAAGAAACTGTAATATTTTTGATAAAGTGACTGTGATCTAGTATGTACTAGACTTAAGACATTTTGACTAATAGAAATCAACTCCTATTTTATACTAATTTCTTCTAATGCTAAATGTTCATATTTGAATGCTTCATATGGATGAATGTGGTAATGATATGATGGATGTTTGATCATTTTATTGTCATGGTGTTTATTTAGCTCCTTAGTTTCTAATTTCAAGAAGATCTTGTTTTAAGAAACTTTCTTCCTTTGGGTTTTTGTGGACCTGATGTTTGCAGTAGCTCTTACATTCTTCTCATTCAAGTCTTCCTTCTATCCATATTTACTCCCAAACTACTAGTTGAAATTAGCCAAGACCTTATTTGATGTTACATTTTAGCCCTGTTTTTGAGTGAGGATATTATCATTCCGATTTTTTCCATTCGACCTTTCAAAAAACACTCATACTTTCACATAACATCTAATGGGTACTGGGCTTACCTTCCTTGCAATAAGAAAGTGACTCCTAGTGCTAACCCCTGGTACGGTCCTGAGGACGCTACTTGGGAGCATGAGGATGCAATGCGGGCAGAATACCCACATCGTTTTGAGGATTTTTGAAATTTCATTGTGTATGAGTACATAATTCACTGAGGATAGTGCATAAATAAGGGGAGGAGATTGTAATATCTGTAGACCGAACCCAATTGTAATGTAAATGAAAATGTACTTAAGTTGGTGAGTTGTTTGATATCATTTTTGTATGCACCTTTCATGGAATAGTGTGCACATGTACTGCATAGTAAAATGAGGAAGTGTGCACATTCCAGGATACTGCGCGCAATAGCTTAAGTGCGCATTATTTTGAGGCCAGGGAGCCTTTGTGTATATGTTGTGTTTTATCAGCTAGTGAGTCAGTTTTGTGTATATTAGGCTGGCAAGCCTAGCTGTTAAAGGCCAGTGCGCCTACTGTTTTATATGTCTTAGCATTAATATAAAATACATCGTTGCATGCATACCAACCACAATAAAAGAGTATGGGGTACTAAACTCCACTAGTTAGGGAAAGAGTGGGGGATAAAATTTAAGGAAAAGGGGCTAAGCTAGGGAGCTTAAGCCAAAAATGAATATTATATTAATATTTCTTAAAGTATAAAGTATGGATAATTAGTTTATCCTAAGTTCTAAAGACGGGGACAAGTGGGCCAAAGTAGCTCCCAACATGACAAGTGGCAAGTTGGGGACATGCATACATATTGTTTGGACTTAGTTCATTTCCCATCATTTAGTCATCTAGTTAATCATCCATGAACATTCACACACTCATTGAGCTATCTTCTCTACCTTCATGTCATTGTACCTGAACCTGTATCCATAGCCATACTTGTTTGTGTAGCTGGTTAGCTTGGGAGTTGGACTGAATAAGCAGGTTGTTAGGCCCGTGAGATATTAAAGAGAGTGGTTTTCAGGCTCATGAGCAATTCCTCTCTGGGTGAGAGAATTGTTGGGAATTGATTTCTTGAAGGTGCTAAAATGCAGCTATAGGGCTCTAAGACTTCCTGTCTGGCCTATTGTTGAAGCCTGGAAAGGAAGTGGGGTAGCCAAAGGACTGTTGAGCAGAGAAGGGGAACACTTGATGGGGTGGAATAGAGATGTGGGGAATGAGGGCTTGTAGGATATTAGTTTGATTTGGAACCTGTGACAGAGTCTTTCCTGCTATCTGAGATAGTTACCCTGGTTAGGAATCCCTTTACCCGGGTGGATTTTAGCCCTAGCTCGGGGGTGACCTACTACTGAGAGTCATGAGTAGTGTGGTCTAAGGCTGGGAGGTTCATGGAAGGTCTGCATGCAGTTTGTGATATTCTTACCAAGATAAGTGTCAATTGTGTGATAAATTTACATGTTGCATTATTATTTACGTGTTTATTTTTATGAGTTTATCATATATGTGCTTATAACTCTCTTTATATTTGCGATTATTTCTTTCATATGTTGCATGTATAAGTTTATTGTTATTTTAGTATGAAACCATGCATTTACATAATGTATTTTTTTGTTTACATTTTATATAATGTTCCACAAGAGTTTTGTGTGCATTTTAATTGCATGCAATTCAAAAAAATTATGTGGCATAGCTCAGTTAGATGTTGGGTATGTCACAGTATGTTCCACAAAGAGAATGAAAGCGTTTTTTGGAGTAGCATGTCCCGGTATGGGTGTCCGGGGATGTTACATTTGATGGTCAGAACTATGCATTTCCAAATAAAAGGATGAAATACTTTTTACATTCACATGGATTTGATGTTTGACAGTCAACAATAGATGGATATGCAACACCAACCACTCTGCAAATTGACAAATATGGAAAGAAACTTAGTGAAAAAAACTCAAATGCTAAAGGTACCTTTATGGGCAGTCTAGATGATTCAGTATTTGTCAAAGTTATTCATTGCAAGACTCCAAAGTATCTTTGGGATAAAATTCAAAAGACTTACAAAGGATATACCAAATTCAAGGGAGCTAAGCTTCAAACCCTTAGAGATAAGTTTGAGCAATTGAAGATGAAGGAATATGAATACATTGCAGCCTAGTTTCTACGAGTTGATGAAATAGTGAACACTATTAGAGGATTGGGAGAATAATTTGATGAATCAATGGTCATTCAAAAGGCGTTAAGATACCTACCTAAGATATCATTCATGGAAGAAAGAACAAATCTTGACATTTTGAGCATGGACGAGCTACATGGAATGTTCATAGCTTATGAAATGAGGATAGAGAAAGATAACCCAGTCATGAAGGAATCAATGCTCAAAGCATCCAAGAAGACAAAGAAGAAATCCAAGCAAGTGTCAAAACCAGATTGTAGTTGCAACAATGATTCAGAGGAAGATGAATAAGTGGCAAACTTCATAAGGAAGTTAAAAATAGGAACCTGCAAGTACAAAGGTATTATTCCATTGAAATTATTTTGTTGTGATGGTATTGGTCATTTTTATTCTGAATGTCCTTATGCTAAGTATAAAGGTAGCGATGAAGAAGAATATCTTAAGAAGAAAAATAAAAATAAAAAATGAGACAAGAGAAGGAACAAAAAGAAATTATTCATGAAAATTTTTTACTCAAAGGAAGACAATTGGTCATCAGACAAGGAAGATGATAGTGACAACTATTCATAAAGAGTACACTTCATGGTAGTATAAGATGATGAAGAAGATTCCAAAAACTCAAAATAAGAAGGCGAAGTTGAGATCAAAGAAGAATTAACTAGTGCCTTAGAAGAACTAGGGAAATAAAGAAAGAAAAACAAGTCACTCAAGGAAGAGTTAAAGAAGAAAAAAGGATCTCAAGATTCCAATTCAGAAGAAATTGAGAAAATAATTACAAAGTTAAAAATTGAGGTAGAAGAAGACAAAATGATTGAATAAACACTCATAAATCAATTAGAATATAAGGAGAAGATGATTGAAATCATGGAAGAAGAAATGCTCACCTTAAGAAAAGATCTTCAGAAGAAATATATGCAACGTAATAACACCAAAATATTGGATGAGATCATCAACATTCAAAGGCCAGACTATGATAGGTCTGGGATAGGGTACAACCAGATGCAGACTAACAAAGGTTCAAGCTCCAAGACAACAGAACAGGAAGTAGAACAAAGAATCTATGCAGAAATTTTTAGAGGAACTACAAAGAAAGAGGAATACATGAAGACTCAAGAATAAAATCACAGAGGAACTAGACCAACTAGAATATTTAGAACATAGAATAAACAATCAACAAAATCTTAAGAAGAAGAAGTCTTCAGAAGATAAAAACCCTTCAAAATATCCCCTACATCCAGGTATCAAACTATTTTTATTGGTTTATGTTATTCTTGTAACAATTTTGGACACAAAGCTGCAAATTGTATAGCCTATTCCAAGAACAAATGAAATTGTTAACTCTATTTGAACAACAATTATCCTATAAAATCACATGAAGCAAAGAACATAAACCACAATAGTTTTGGTTCACTAAGTAATAAATTAGAGTGCTACAAGTGTAATAATTTTGGAAACGTGGCCAAAGCTTTTAGACTGATTATTCCTCCAAGGGAACCGAAGTAGAATATCAAACAGGAACCACAAAGGATATGTATAAGGAAGTAGGATCAATTAAACATTGAAGAATGCTCACTTTCTCTACAAGTGCAACACAAGAAAATTGGGTGGTATGTTAACAACCATTGTTCGAAGCATATGACAAGTGACAAGAACGTGTTTTTGATCCTGAAGAAGGAACAAGATGGATCAGTTTCCTTTGGAAATGATAACTCAGCTAGAATCATAGGTAGAGTGAAACTCAAGATTTGAAGCAAAGATTCCAAGGAATAAAATGTTCTACTGGTCGAAGATATGAAGAAAAATCTTCTAAGTGTAAGTCAAATGTGTGATAAAGGACAAAAACATTTGTTTGACTCGGAAAAATGTGAGATAAAAAAATAAGGATCAAGAAAATTGGTGGTTATATCTAGAAGAACCCTAAACACCATATATATCCTCAATGAAATTGGAAGGGAAAGATGACGCTTAGGAAAAGAAAATGAAATTTGGCTCTGGCATAGAAGAATGGGTCACATGAACATTGACAACATTGTCAAAATCAGCGAAAGGGAAACAGTGAATTAAATTCCTGAAATCTCAAAGCCAACAAATACTCTATGTGAGCATTGTATACAAGGGAAAAAAACTAGGACCAAGTTCAAATCAAAATACTAATCCATGACAAAACCATTAGATATTGTACACACTAACCTATGTGGACCGACAAGAATGAAGGGATTAAATGGTGAACAATAATTTATGCTACTAGTTTATGAATACACAAGAATGACTGCAATTTTCTTTCTTAGGAAGAATTCATATGAATTCGAACACTTCAAGATATACAAATAAATGGTTGAAACTAGATGGACTCAAAAATTAAGTGTTTCAGATAAGACAATGGAGGAAATTTTACGTCGAAGGAATTCATGGATTTATATGGTGAACATGGAATAAAGAGACAGTTCTTAGCATCCATGACACCTCAACAAAATGGATTTGTTGAAAGGAAGAAAATAACAATATATGAAATGGCCAGAACCATGTTGAAAGATTCCAACTTGACTGAAATATTTTGGGCACAAGTAGTACATACAAGAGTTCATATCCTGAATAGAGTAATGCTCAGAAGTAACCGTGATTAGACTCCCTATGAGTTAAGGAAAGGAAGACCAACAAATGTGAATAATTTTAGAGTGTTTGGAAGAAAATTTAATATCAAAAGAGAATATGGAAGAATTGTAAAATTTGACTCCTGAGTTGATAAGGGAATAATAGTTGGGTATTCAATAAAAATAAAATCATATAAATTCTTCAATACAAGACTCAACAGAATCATTGAAATCATCAATGTAACAATTGACGAGACATATGTACAAAAGGTCAAATAAGGAAGAAAAGATTTAGAAGAGAAGGATGACGAAGAAGATATAATAGAAGATGAAGTAGAAGAAGAAGCAGGAAAAGAAGAAGAGCAGGTGGAAGTAGAGCAAGATGAATATGAGCAGCAAATACCTCCCAAGACACCCAACCAATGAGTACAGAAAAATCATCCACCAGAACATATTATTTGGAATACATATGTAGGAGTTGAAACTTGAAGAAGAATACTTTCACCTGAACAACACCTATCATTGTTATCTGTAGTTGAACCAAGCAATTTTGAAGAGTCCAAAAAAGATGAACACTAGATAAAGTCTATGGATGAAGAATTGGATCAGATAAAGAATAATGACACATGGAAACTGGTTCCAAGACTGAAGAACGGGAATGTGATTGCTAAAAAGTGGGTTTTCTGAAACAAATTGAATGAGGATGGACAGGTAACCAAAAAAAAAGCAAGGTTATTATGCAAAGGATACACTCATATTGAAGGTATATATTTTGAAGAAACCTTTTCTCTAGTTGTGAGGATGGAAGCAATCATATTGATATTATCCTATGCACGTTCCAAAAGAATCAAGGTGTATCATATGGATGTAAAATCAACCTTTCTAAATGGATATATATAAGAATAAGTCTACATTAAACAACCTGAAGGGTTTCTACTGTCATAAAAGGAAGATTATGTTTGCACATTGAAGAAAGCATTGTACAGACTCAAGCATGCCCCCATAGCATGGTATTCAAGGTTGGACACATATCTACATCAACAAGGATTCAAGAAGGGAAATGCAGACAACAATCTCTACATAAAAGTGGATCGAGAGAATATGTTTATAATTGAGGTTTATGTAGATGATATCATCTTTGGGAGGATGATGGCAGGATGAGTGAGAAGTTTTCAAAAGACGTGAAGAATGAGTTAGAAATGTATTTTCTTGGTGAGTTTACTTTCGTTTTTGCATTACAGATATGTTAGCATGATAAAGGTATTTTCATATCCCCTAAGTACATCATAGAAATGATAAATAAGTTTGGAATGGAAGACTACAAACCCATAAGTACTCCTATGCATACCAATTGCAAGTTGATCAAGGATGATGAATCTAAGGATGCATATCCAAGATTCTATATATCAATGATTGGAAGCTTACTCTATGTGAGAGTTTCAATACTGGATGTGATGTAAGCAGTTGGGCAGGTTGCGAGATTTCAAGAAGAACCAGAAGAAAGACATTTTATTGCATTAAAGAGAATATTCATATATATAAAAGCAAAAAAAGGATTTGGATTATGGTATCTAAAAGGGAAAGAACTATCTTTCATTGCCTGCATAGATGTAGATTGGGTAGGTGGAATTGACGATAGAATAAGTACAAGTGGAGAAAATTTCTACGTAGGTGAGTGTCTAGTATCATGGATAAGAAAGAAACACTCATCAATATCTTTGTCCATAGCAGAAACATAATATATTGCAGTGACAACATGTTGCACTCAAGTTCTCTATATGAAGCAGACCTTGCAAGATATATGGGTGGAATATGATGAGCCTATTCTGATACTCTATGATAACACCAATGCTATAAGTATATACCAGACTACATTAATGCATTCCACTACTAAGCACATGATAATGAAGTTTCACTTTCTACAAGAACATGTTAGAGAGAAGAACATCAAACTAGATTACCTTGGGATTGTTATCGCATAGTTTGTACTTGGAAGTAAAGGTAAAAGAAAGGAAAACTGACATAAATAAAGACTATCCTATCATTGTCACCTCAATAGGATAACTCTTTCTATTTAGGGTGGTAGGCCCCAGGAGAGACGTCCCCGGTGACCTGGGTTTTGAGAAGGCAAAGGGTAAAGGCTAAGATATAGGTTTCCCTCTCACAAGTCACCACCAATCAGAAAGTCTAGCTAAACAACCAATAAATATAATAATAACTAGAAATGTACCTTCACAGAAAAAAGAAACAAGAAACTATATATTTTCAATATCACTTGTTGGTTAGTACTTCATATAATTGGAGACTTTCTCAAATAAGAAATTGACTAATATTATTGATGAATCAATCAATGATGTATAATAGAAATAATCAAAATATGTTACTTCACAATAAATGCTTTTAAAGAATATTCACAATGAGAAAGAATGATTTATCATCAATGTCACAATATCAACATTCATTAGAAGCAAAGACTACTACGCTTTAGCTAATCTTTCAATTGATTTAAAGAAGCATAAAATGATGCAAAGTATAATTATAAATCAAATGGATAATGCAAGAAATAGGGTTAGTAGGTTAGGGTTAGAAAGTATTAGTAATTGTTCAAAGGTGTTGGATGTTTGATTTTGTGATCAAGGCACTCAAGCATAAAGGTCTTAGATCAGTGCATTCATAGGGAAAATGGAGTCAAAATAGTGACAAGATTTGAAGGAAAATATGATATAGCAAGGCCGAATACAAGAGGAGTTTGATGTTGAGGTGTTGGTAAGCCAAGACTTCAACCATCAAACCCTAGGGGAAAACAATTTACTAAGGTGTAGGCAACCGTAGGCCTTAGCACGTTTTCCTCCTTCTTTAGCTCAATGACAAAGTAAAATCAGCTTAGAGAAGAACAAATGATAGGGTGTTGCAATGGAAAGGCCCTAGAAATGTCTTCAACAAGTAAAATGGCTCCTTGGCACAATCAAGTAGGGAATTAAAATAAGGACACCAACATGTGCTTATTTCCTAGGGTTTATTCCAACAAATTTCATTAACAAAATGCAAGTAAAATACTATAAACATTCAAGTAAGGGAAGGATTGCAGAAATTCACTTACATTTACCAAGCATTCATCAAGTCAAACCCTAGTTGTAAACCTTCCACCAAGAAAAATGCCAAAAATAGCCAAAATAAACCTCCTTCAATACGTGCCCACTAGTAATTTCAGCCAAAACCCTAAAGGAGGGTCCAAATTTCAGACCTCACAGAAGTGTGAGTGAAATATGATGAATAAAAGAGAGTTTATCTCTCTTACTTATACCATACCAATGACCTTAATTAAATTTTAGGTCACAAAAGGCCGATAAGGCCAAAAATACATAATAATATTGTTTTTACATTAAATTTCAAAATCAAATGCTAAATCAAGAAAAGATGAAGACGCATGCCCATTTAGGGTGACGTTAGCCCCTTTTAGGAAACATTGGCCTCCTCGAGAAAAATGTTAGGCCTCCTTGGGCCTTTGGAACATGCCATGCGTGCCACACGTGCCACAATTGCCTCCCAAAAACCTCCACAAGTGTTGGACAACGTCATGAATGTCATGGGTGATGTCATGGGCCTTCCAAGCCCAACGTCCTGGTGGAAATGGCACAACCCCCTGGGTACGTGTCTGTTGAGTTGCCTTTGGTGGAACATCCTCCTCTTCTTTGGTGCAAACCCTCTAATCTGTCTCTACCCCCTGCTGGGTATCAACATCCATCTGATGGGATTTTAGCCCTGTGGAGGTCTAATATAATCATATACCCATGTGTACCTGTCCATAATGGTACCTGTATATTGAGTATGGTCCTACACATCAAAGATATGCCCTCCATGTGCTCATAAGTCACAAGGATCATAGCAATGTCAATCACATATAATCATCAAATTTATTAAACATGTGCATAGAACCCCTTTTACTCAATCAAGTGCTCAAAGACATTATACTAATATGCAAGCCAAGTTTGGAGGAAGTGATAGGGTATCCTATTGGGATACTTCTCACTGGATGTGGGGTGTTTCTGGGAGAAATGAAATCCAATCCATGTGAGTGGATGAGGTGGTAAGGGATGTCTGGACAAGGGGTGTAGTGATAGCAAGGAAATGCATGGCTTACCTGTGGGTGCCTCTTTAGAGGGTGAGATGCACCTGTCATGGATGCAAATGTTTCCAAGCTCATTCATGCCTTTTATCTTTATTCTTATTTATTTTTCTTCAAGAATCTAGTCAGGGGAAACTGCTTTGGCATGGTGACCAGTGGTAGCAATGTTACCCACAAGCATTTCACAGAAATGAGAAGGTTGGCTCGTGATGAGACCCCCTTTCTCTTGGCTACGCCACCAAGATCCACTACCATGGTGCGTTGACCATCCGCTGGTAGTGTCATACCACTATATTCCCATGGACCTAATAGGTTGGCTCGTGATGAGACCCCCTATCCTCTAACCAGGTCCTATTTTATTATTTTTTATGGTTCCCTCTGTTTCTTGTTGAGAATCCTTTTACATTTTTCTCGGGGATACCTGGGTGAATCATCTCAAGGTCTCATTATTTGGCTTCTATCTTTTGCCAGTTGCTTTTACCCTATGGCCCTTTATCCCCTTCTTCCAACAAGGTAAGGTGAAACCCTTAAATATTTAGCCAACCCAATGTCTAGACCAGTGTAATGGGATGGATTAGCAGGAGAAAGATGGAAAGTGGTAAGTATGGTGGGAGTGGATGATGGCTTCTCATGAATCCCCCCAGTGGAAACTTAAAACCTATGGGAACAATATTACTAGGGTATCTTGTCATTCCCCCTAGATATGGTCAAGTGGATAGGCATAAGATCCAAGCACCCGTTATAAACAAAAAGAATTAAATGAAAATATTCAAAGGTTTTGAGGATCAGAGTGACACATACCGTGATACCCAAAATCATTACCTCATGGAGCCAAATCCACCTCTGCTACAAGACTAGGCCGAGGTGATGGATGTTGTTGCTACTGAAAAAGTGGAGGCACTAAAGAGAGAAAATATGGGCCCTCCAGGGACATGATCAAGTCGATATGTCTCTTGATACTCCATGTCTAGGACCTGTGGGCCTCGAGAGCACATGATAACCTCCAACTTAGGGACATGTGCTCACCGTAGAGCACATGAGAACCTCAACACCTCTAGAATAACCTGTAACCTTCTTGATCTCAACACAAAAATGTTAGAAATCATATGGTGTGGTGATATCACCCACAGATCATATATATATAAACGAAATCAAGCATATATAGAAATGAGAAAACAAACTACTCTATCATGAAATGCAAATGGTATATACAATGAATGCAAATTCCTACCTACTTACCTACACTTAACTGTGAATTCAAGTCCCCCCACCTTGGTGGGGCTTGAGGAGGTTCCCGCTGACTAGTAATGGGCGCCTTCTTCCTTCGAATGTAGATAGGTAATAAGAATCATCAACTGGCTTTCTTCCAACTCTAAAAGGTCCAAGACAAAATTCAGAACTTCCTTTGACATTAGTAGGCTCCCCTTTCTTAGCATCCCACATCCATACTACATCCCCCTCCATGTACTCTCTGATTTTAAATTTGGTTGTTTCCTGAACAACCCTAGAGTATTGTGCAGAGGGAGGAGGGTGGGATTCTGCTGTGAATATTTCCTGCTGGGATCGCCGAATCAATATATCACTTTCTCCTTTCTTTAGTAATTTTACAGCCCCAACTTCTTTTTCTTTATACTTGTCTAGGACTTGTTGGTATTCTTCTCTATTGGGCCATTGTATCTGATCAAAGTCTTACTCTATTGCAAAATGCATATCATCAGGAGAAAATTCAGGAAGAATTTCCCTGATTTGTTCATATTCTTTGTCATCTTTGATGGGATCACTAGTTTCTTGCACATAGGTTCTGGTCATTTGTACATTCAAGAGATGACATATTGTTCCATTGTTCAAAGTTATATTCATGTAAGTGAGGTCCATATCAAGAGTACCTCCCATCATCGAAGAAAATTTCCTAGACAACAACATCCCCCATACATCTGGGACGTCTACTACTACTATGTCAATGTGGATTACTCTCTCAAGGTATTCTTTAAGACAAACTTCCACATTTTCAATTACCCCATGTGTGGGTATGGCTCTAGATCCAAAGCCACACACATTCTTGTAAGGTCATGTGAATTTTAGGCCCAATCGTTGCATGACCTTGCGAGACATCATGTTGGCACTGACCCCTGAATCCAACATGCAATTGTTGAGGCTCTTGTTATTCATCAACAAGGTCATGAAAAAGGGTGGTTGTTCATCATATTGGACCCTAAAGTGATCAAATTGTAACATGATAGGGGGTTCCATTGGTCCATCTGATCCCTTGAAGAAATTATCAAATATTTCTTTAAGAGATGGTACCTTAATAAATTCTCTTAGAGGGATGCTTACGTGCATCTTGGATAGTGCACCTTTGAAGTCAAATTTTAAGACTACCCTTTCAGTTTTGGATGTTTTAGGAAGGAGAGTGTCCAAAGGTGGAGGCTTTGTTTGAGTTACTGCAGGATTGGTAGGGATAGGTTGGTTTATCGTCTTTCGTCTATACACCTGAAATTCTTGTTTTCTCAACTTCTCCTTTGATTCCTGGTCCAAGTTGTTTATTACTTCCATGCTAGCCTTCCTGGTTGCATATTTTTTCCCTCTCAGTGTTTCTTAGGAGTGATATTGAGGCAAATATGGGGGCCTTCTATGACATGTCCCACATTGTTTACTTGGTCATAGCCTCCATTTTTGTAGGGACATTCATGTTCCCAGTGTGCTTCACTACATTGCAAACACCAAGGATTTTCATCCACAATGTTTGCAGGAGCTAAAGTATTAGGATCCTCTTGATCATTCTTTGATCTATAAACTTGGTTCCCTTTTTGGAATTGGCCTTTGTATGGGAACTTGGTGCTTGGATTTGGTCTCTTTCCAGGTTGAAAATTCTATTCATCATTAGTTCTTGGTTTTTCCTCATGCCATCCATGGTCATTTGAAACTTTGCTAGACTGGCACAAATATCTGAAGAAGGATCAACATTGTGGACTATCTTGGGTTTAATTTCCATTTTGACCCTTGGGTTTGAGAAAGGCTCAATTTTGGATGAGTGGAGGTTGTATTCAATTTTTGTAGATAATTCTTGAGATTATTGGATTGTTTGGGGGGTTTTATCCCTGAGGAGATACCCTAGTTTACCAGTGAAAGCTTTGGTGTAGATGTATACAAGGAAATTATTGGTCGAATGATGGCTCACAGGGATCTTATGCAATAGGGTCTCGAACCTAGTGTGGAATTCTCTAATGGTATCATTATCTTGTTTCCATAGGGTATTCAGCCTAGTCAACATCATGTTGGGGTCTTCTTTGATACTCCATCTTTTGAGAAAGGCCTCTTCCAATTTATCCATGGTTTTAATATTTCCATCAGAAAGACTATGGTACCAACGTCTTGAAGCATCAAGGAGGGTAGTAGAGAACAATTTCATGACTAAATATTCAACATCATCACTAAAAGGGTGAAGCTGGAAGAACACCCAAACGTTGCGCATATGCTCTTCAACACTGATTGCATCAACCCAGGTGAACTTAGGCAGCCACTTTTCATATTTGGGTTCATCTGCCTAGGGTAGCTTGGTATAGTTGACATGTCTAGTGGTTTGAAAAGAATGGATGACTATTGTCTTTGGTTATTGACTTGGCTTGGATTTTTGGTCTGAGTCCATGTGCTAGACATTGTGTTTAAAAGAAGACTTCCTCCGAAGAGTAATTTTACTACAGGAGAGTTTCTGGGAGGCTTTCTTCTAAAGCATTGAGGAGGGTTATTATACCTCCTTATCGATTGTGGAGTCGCCAGATAATTTTCTTGAAATTACCAAAGAGATAAGGGAATAACCCTTAGTGGAGTCGCCGGATAAGCTTTGTAAGATAAGGATTCTTAAGGAAAATCTTGCCGAAAAGTGTTGTCTTTGAGGAGAATTGATTTAGTGTTCCCCAACAATGGCGCCAAAATGTTATCGCACAGTTTGTACTTGGAAGTAAAGGAAAGGTAAAAGAAAGGAAATCTGATGTAACTGGAGACTATCCTATCATTGTCACGTCAATAGGATAAATCTTTCTATTTAGGGTGGTAGGCCTAGGGGAGACATCCTCGGTGACCTGGGGTTTTGAGAAGGAAAAGGGTAAAGGATAATATATAGGTTTCCCTCTCACAAGTTACCACCGATCAGAAAGTTTGGCTAAACAACCAGTAAAGATAATAATAGATAGAAATGTACCTGCCCAGAACAAAGAAACAATAAACTATATATTTGCAAGATCACTTGTTGATTAGTACTTCATATAATTGGAGACTTTCTCAAATAATCAATTGAATAATATTTTTTATGAAGAAATCAATGTTGTATAATAGAAATAATCACAATATGTTACTTCACAATAAATTCTTTTAAAGAAGCTTCACAATGATCAAGAATGATTTATCATCAATGTCACAGTATCAACATTCATTAGAAGCAAAGACTACAACACGTTAGCCAATCTTTCAATTGCTTTAAAGAAGCATAAAATGCTACAAAGCATAATTATAAATCAAATGAATAATGAAAGCAATAGGGTTAGTAGGTTAGGGTTAGAAGGTATTAATAATTCTTCAAAGGTGTTGGATGTTTGAAGTTTGTGATCAATGCACTCAAGCATAAAGGTTTTAGATCAGTTCATTTATAGGGAAAATGGAGTCAAAATAGTGGCAAGAGTTGAAGGACAATATGATAATAGCAAGGCCAAAGACAAGAGGAGTTTGATGGTGAGGTGTTGGTAAGCCAAGGCTTCAACCATCAAACTCTAGGGGAAAACAATTTACTAAGGTGTAGGTAACCCTAGGCCTTAGCAAGTTTTCCTCCTTCTTTATCTCAATGACAAAGTAAAATCATCTTAGAGAAGAAATGATAGGGTGTTGCAATGGCAAGGCCCTAGCAATTTCATCAATAAGTAAAATGGCTCATTGGCACAATCTAGTAGGGAATTAAAATAAGGACACCAACATGTGCTTATTTCCTACGGTTTATTCTATCAAATTTCATTAACAAAATGCAAGTAAAATACTATAACCATTCAAGTAAGGGAAGTATTTCAAAAAGTCACTTGCATTTACCTAGCATTCATCAAGCCAAACCCTAGTTGTAAACCTTCCACCAAGAAAAATGCCAAAAATAGCCAAAATAAGCCTCCTTCTATAAGTGCACACTAGTAATTTTAGCCAAAACCCTAAAGGAGGGCACTTATTTCAGACCTCACACAAGTGTGAGTGAAATATGATGAATAAAAGAGAGTGTATCTCTCTTACTTATACCATACCAATGACCTTAATTAAATTTTAGGTCAGAAAAGGCTGACAAGGCCAAAAATACATAATAATATTATTTTTACATTACATGTCAAAATCGAACCCTAAATAAAGAAAATATGAAGATGTCATGCCATTTTAGGGTGACGTTATCCCTTTCTAGGGCAACATTGGCCTCCTGGAGAAAAACATTAGGCCTCCTTGGGCCTCTGGAACATGCCACATGTGCCACACGTGACACAACTGCCTCTCAAAAACCTCCACAATTGCTTGATGACATCATGAATGTCCTGGGTCATGTCATGGGCCTTCCAAGGCCAACGTCATGGTGGAAAGGGAAAAACCCCCCTGGGTACGGGTCTGCTAAGATGACTCTGGTGGAATGCCCTCCTCTTCTCTGGTGCAAACCCTTTATTCTGTCTCTACCCCCTACGAGGGTATCAACATCCATCTGATGGGATTTCAGCCCCATGGAGGTCTAAACTAATCATCTCCCCATGTGTACCTGTCCATAATGGTACCTGTCTATCGGGTATGGTCCTGCACATCAACAGATACGCCCTCCATGGGATCATAAGTCACAGGGATCATAGCAATCTCAATCACATCTAATCATCAATTTTATTAAACATGTGCATAAAACCCCTTTTACTCAGTCAAGTGCTCAAAGACATTATACTAATATGCAAGCCAATTTTGGAGGAAGTGACAGGGCGTCCTATTGGGCTAATGCTCACTGGATGTGGGGTGTTTGCAGAATAAATCAAATCCAATCCATGTGAGTAGATGAGGTGGTAAGGGATGTCTACACATGGGGTGTAGTGATAGCAGGGAAATGTATGGCTTACCCATGGATGAATCTATAGAGGGTGAGTTTCACCTATCATGGATGCAAAGGTTTCCAAGCCCATTCATGTATTTTATCTTTATTCTTATTTCTTTTTCTTCAAGAATCTAGTCAGGGGACACTTCTCTGGCGTGGTGACCAGTGGTGGCAATGTTACCCACAAGCATTTCATGGAAACGAGAAGGTTGGTTTGTGATGAGAGCCCTTTTCTCTTGGATATGCCACCAAGAGCCACTACCCTGGCATGATGGTCAGATTCTCATAGTGTCATACCACTAGATTTCCATGGACCTAATAGGTTGGATTGTGATGACACCCCCTATCCTCTAACCAGGTCATGTTTTATTATTTTTTATGGGTCCCTCTATTTCTTGCAGAGAAGCCTTCTACTGCTTTCTCGGGGATCCCTGGGAAAAGGATATCAAGGCCTCATTCTTTGGCTTCTATATTTTTCCATCTTCTTTTACCCTCTAAGCCTTTAGCCCCTTCTTTCGACAAGGTAAGGTGTGACCCTTAAATATTTGTCCAACCCAATGCCCAGAATAGTGTAATGGGATGGATGAGCAGGAGAAAGATGGAAAGTTGTAAGTATGGTGGGAGTGGACGATGGCTTCTCATGAATCGCCCTAGTGGAAACTCAAAACATATGGGCACAAGCTTACTAGGGAATCCTGTAATTCCCCCCAGATATGGTCAAGTAGATAGGGATAAGATCCAAGCACCTATTAGAAAAAAAAAGAATTAAATGCACATATTCAAAGGTTTTCAGGATCAAAGTGACACATACCATGATACCCGAATTCATTTCCTCATGGAGCAAGATCCACCTCTTCTACAGGACCATGTCGAGGTGATGGATGTTGTTGCTACTGATGACAAAGTGGAGGCATTGAAGAAAGAAAATATGGGCCCTCTAGAGCCATGCTCAAGTTGAGCTAGCTCTTTGTACTCCATGTCTAAGACCTATGGGCCTCGAGACATAATCTCCTTAGTTATCCCTAAAGTGGGGTTAACATATGGCTCCAACTCGGGGACATGTGCTAACCGTAGAGCACATGAAAGCCTCAACATCTCTGGCATAACCTGTAACCTGCTTGATCTAAAAAAAAAACTGTTACCAATCATTTGGGGTGGTGATATCACCCCCGGCTCATATACATACATATACATACATACATA
>JZKD02S1720464.1:103898-145553 GCA_000966675.3 Picea glauca
TGGGGCTTGAGGAGGTGCCCACTGACTGGTAATGGGAACCTTCTTTATTCCAATGTAGATAGGTAATAAGAGTCATCAACTGATTTCTTCCAACTTTGAAAGGTCCAAGCCAAAATTGAGAACTTCCTTTGACATTAGTTGGCTCCCCTTTCTTGGAATCCCACATCCATCCTGCGTCCCCCTCCATGTACTCTCTGAATTTTAATTTGGTTGTTTCCTTAACAACCCTCATGTATTCTGCAGAGGGAGTAGGGTGGGATTCTGCTGTGAAGACTCTCTGTTGGGATCGCTGAATCAATATATCGCTTTCTCCTTTCGTTAGTAATTTTACAACCCCAAATTATTTGTCTTTATACTTGTCTAGGAGTTTTTGGTATTATTCTCTATTTGGCCATTATATCTGATCAAAGTTTTCCTTTGTTGCAAAAGGCATATCATCAGGAGAAAATTTAGGAAGACTTTCCATGATTTGTTCATGTTCTTTGTCATCTTTGATGGGATCACTAGTTTCTTACACATGGGTTCTGGTCATTTGTACGTTTAGGACACGACTTATTGTTCCATTGTTCAAAGGTATATTCATGTAAGTTAGGTCCATCTCAAGAGTACCTCCCAGCATCAAGGAAAATTTCCTAGACAAAAACACCCCCACACATCTCGGATGTCTACTACTACTATGCCAATGTGGATTACTCTCTTAGGTTATTCTTTAATATAGACTTCCACATTTTCAATTACCCCATGTGTGGGTATGGCTATAGATTCAAAGCCACACACATTCATGTAAGGTCATGTGACTTTTAGGCCCAATCGTTGCATGACCTTGAGATATATCATGTTGGCACTGACTCCTGAATCCAGCATGCGGTTGCTGAGGCGCTTGTTATTCATCAACAAGGTCATGAAAAAGGGTAGGTATTCATCATACTGGACACTAAAGTGATCATCTTGTAACATGATATGGGGGTCCATTGGTCCATCTGATCCCTTGAAGAAATTATCAAATATTTCTTTAGCAGATGGTACCTTAATTATCTCTCTTAGAGGAATGGTTACATGCATCTTGGATAGTGCCCCTTCAAAGTCAAAGTTTAAGTCTACCATTTTGGTTTTGGATGTTTTAGGAAGGAGAATGTACAAAGGTGGAGGATTTGTTTGAGTTACTGTAGGATTGGTAGGGATAGGTTGGTTTAGCTTCTTTCGTATATACACCTTAAATTCTTGTTTCCTCAACTTCTCCTTTGATTCCTGGTCCAAGTTGTTTATTACTTCCATCCTAGACTTCCTGTCTGCCTCTTTTATGCCCTCTCGATGTTTCTTAGGAGTAATATTCAGAAAAATATGGGGGCCTTCTATGACATGGCCAACATTGTTTACTTGGTCATGGCCTCCATTTTTGTAGGGACATTCATGTTCCCAGTGTGCTTCACTACACTGCAAACACCAAGGATTTTCATCCACGACGTTTGTAGGAGCTAAAGTATTAGGAACCTCTTGATCATTCTTTGGTCTATAAACTTGGTTCCCTTTTTGGAATTAGCCTTTGTATGGGACCCTTGGTGCTTGGATCTCGTCTCTTTCCAGGTTGACAATCCTATTCATAATTAGTTCTTGGTTTTTCATCATGCCATCCATGGTCATTTGCAAATTTGCTAGACTGGCACAAATATATGAAGAAGGCTCAACGTTGTGGACTATCTTGGGTTTATTGTCAATTTTGACCCTTGGGTTTGAGAAAGGCTCAATTTTGGACTAGTGGAGGTTTTCTTCAATATTTGTAGCTAATTCTTGAGCTTCTTGGATTGTTTGGGGGGTTTTATCCATGGGGAGATACCCTAGTTGACCGGTGAAAGTTTTGGTGTAGATGTAAACAAGGAAATTATTGGAGTTTTGGTGTAGATGTAAACAAGGAAATTATTGGTCGGACGATGGCTCACAGGGATCTTCTGCAGTAAGGTCTCAAACGTAGTGTGGAATTCTTTAATGGTCTCATTATCTTGCTTCCAGAGGGTATTCATCCTAGTCAACATCATGTTGGGGTCTTCTTTGATACTCCATCTTTTGAAAAGGGCCTCTTCTAATTTATCCATGGTTTTAATACTTTCATCAGGAATACTATGGTACCAACGTCTTGAAGCATCAAGGAGGGTAGCAGAGAACAGTTTCATGACTAAATATTCAACATCATCACTAATAGGGTGAAGTTGGAAGAACGCCCAAAAGTTGCTCACGCCTGTCACGCAGTTGACCTAGGTTCGATCCCCGACAACGACGCAAGAATGTTAGCACTCTATAAATCTGTTTGGTTGATAAACATACGACAAAGGTAACTTTTTCAACCAACTTTGGGACCCGAAACTAGACTTTCGAATCTAGAGAGGGCTCTCTTAGAAGGCACGGTCTTTGCACAGGATATGGCTTTGAAAGCAGTGGCTAGATTTAACACCTTTGATAAAACGGGCTCTGGTTATGTAGTTGAGAAAGAGTATCAGTGTAAAACCATAATGTGTGGTGGGATAAAAACATAGGAAGTAATTCGGAGCCCCACTGTGGGCAAATTAGGAGTTATCTTTTAGAAGAAAACATTTTGTCTGAGTGGCGCGAACAAGAGGCGTTATGCAGCGAATCCACAGGTTCAAGAATTCGTTTCAAAATAGACAGAAAAAGATATGAATAAAGATGACAGGAAGCACATACGCAAAGAAAGAAGCACAATACATTTGACTGCTACAACTAGAATCTTTTCGTCAAGTTATAGGACCTTTGCATTAAGTTTTAATCGAACTCAAATTACATACAATAGCTATTGTCTATATTAATTTTGCCAACCAACCCCTTTTACATGAAAATGATCCCCATATATAGAAAAATATTGTCACCCTTAGCTGTTAGGGTCGAGCTACTCTCTCCTGGAATCATGGATCTGGTTTCTTTGAAAGAGAGCAATAACTTCAACGGATTTACTAAAAATAGGAAACCCGACTTTTTCAAATCATAATTGTAACCGAGATATTCTTTACAATCATTTATCATGATCAACATTCGACCCTATGGTTGTGATAAGTCATCGTTTGCATTGTTGGACACTCTGTCACCCCTGCAGAGCAAGTCTACTATGCAACAATAACCTAAAACAAACAACGCAGTGGATTGCGCAACAAACTGGGAAAATAGGCATTAAATATGACATCATATATATCTAATAAAACACTGTGTTTATAAACTAAGAGAGGTTTTTGTATCCAAGATCGTTATAAAGAAAAATCTCTCTCGATTTCTGAAAATTAATCTCCAGCTAGCTGGAATACGTGTCACAAAAACATGTCTAAAACAGGAAATCGTGAAAGATGAAAAATAGGGCTCAAATATTGGTTCAGATATCCCAATCCGTGACACCTGTTGCAAATATGAGAGAGGTTTTTATTATCTATTTTGTCCTCAACAAAAAAATCTTAGGGATATAAAAAATTCCTCTCCAGTTGGTCAGAAAGTGATCTTGAAGTTGACCATTAAACCAATCGTTTGCACACCGCAACCTATAGCCTGTACGCAGGAAAATCCTGTGTGCAAAAGCATCCTATGTGTGAAAAAATCCCACTTCACGATGAAATACACTGTGCGAAAGAATCCTATGCACGACAACATCCCACTACACGATGAAATCCACTACGCGATAACATCCTACGCATGACAACATCCATTGCGCGACGAAATCCACTGCACGATGACATCCTCTACACGACAAAATCCACTGTGTGACAGAATCCTTTGTGCATTGAAGTGATCTGTGAACGCGTAGAATATTTTTTAGCGCGCAGTTGCAAGTGGAAATGGAACAAATAAATGATGATCTTTCTTTTGAAACTAACCTTGGAGATGTTAGATGATTCCAGTCATAAAAACAATGTGGGTGCTAACATGCATGAATTTGTAAATTGTTGACAAATATATAACCTTAGCTATGAAAATCATGGTGCTAACATGTCGCACCCTGCATTCTTGCAAGAAGTGATTGATCACCCTTTGAAAGAGGAAAAGGAGTGACCAACAATATTGGTCACAGGTTGTAAAGGGACAACCATCAACTAGGAAAAAAGGTGCTACAAACTCAGGGTAAAAGTGGTATAATTCATTGTTTCACACTGCTAACCTCCAGATGATGCTCATCAAGTGATCAAGTGGAAAATAACTATATAACTACATGGTTGTTTCTGACTTCCATATTCAATATGGACTCCTATGCCATCTGGGTCATCTATGTGTTCCTTCAAGCGAGCATGTGAAGATGATTTGGGAATCCCACTATAGTTAGATGGTTGGACACTTTGGCATGGAGAATACAGTGGGAGTATTACATAAGTATTTATATTGGTCGAAGGTTTGAAATGACGTCAGTAAGTATATCAAATCTTGTATTTCCTACTTCAATTCCAAGTCATCCATTAAAAAACAAAAACTATACACTCCTTTGCCTACTCTCGACAGGCCCTAGGAATCCATCTCAATGGACTACATGTAAGTTATCCCCTCCACCAAGCATGCAAATGAATGTGTATTCATGGTTGTTGATCGATTCTCTAAGATGGACATTTTGACTGCCTAGAAGAAGAGTATCACAACTGAGTCCATTGCTAAGCTCTTCTTTGAGTGTGTATGGGTACACTTCGGACTACTACACACCATTATATTAGATCAGGATAGCAGATTCTTGAGCACCTTCTGATCGAACCTCTCGTCATTATTGGACACCAAGCTCACCAAATCCACTTCCTTCCACCCTCATACTAATGGGAAGATAAAGATCGTCAATAGGATGATTGTGCACCTTCGGCGCATGTACAACTCCAAGCATCCACGCACATGGGATGAGAGCCTTCCTTATGTCCAACATGGCTACAACCAATCACTCCATATCTCAACACGGCTACAACTGAGCACTCCATAGATCAACTAGCCATAGCGCTTTTTAGGTGGTCCTGGGCTTTCAACGATTTGGCCCCATTGTGGTAGCATTTTCCCTTACATCCACACATGAAGAATCATCCCATGCTCAATATAAGGTTGAAAAATCCACCAAATTCATTGAATGGATCCAACACATCCACCAATAGTTCCATGATATTTTGTAGAAAGCCAATGCTAAGTACAAGCAATGCCATGACTAGCATCAGGTTCCCCACAAGTTTCAAGTGGGAGACAATCTTTGGCTACTTTTGCATAAAGAGCGCCTAATAGGACCCCCATCGAAATTTGTGACCACTTCTCTATGGACCTTACACCATCACCAAGGCCATACAAGACAATTCTTTTGAGCTAAGTATTCTCCCCTTCCTTAGCTTACACCCAGTATTCAATATGGACCTCCTTCACCCATATTTTCCACCACTAATGGACACATCAAAGGTGGAAGAGTAGCTGAAATATATAGATCTCAGCCTTGACTGCATGGAATATGAAACCATTGATTGGATCATGGACACATAGATTAAGGTCACCCGCCAACAAAAGATCCATACCAAGCTCAACCCTGACTGCATGGAACATGAAACCATTGATTGGATCATGGGCACACAGATTAAGGTCACCTGCCAATAGAAGATCCATACAGAGCTCAACCTTGACTGCATGAAACATGAAACCATTGATCGGATCATGGACACACATATTAAGGTCACCCGCCAACAGAAGATCCAAATCTATCGGTTTGTCAAAGAAAGGAAGCTACTGCAACAAGGAAATCGACTCACCAAGCATCAAGTTCAACAAAAGTTTCACCATTTGATGGGGACACTCAATGTAATGGATACAATTTATTCCTAAGGGGGGAGGACTGATCTGGGTGGACATCGGTGGCCATCCACCTATTCGATTAGATCAACATATAGTTTCATTTTGACAGTTTTTCGGGTCCCAAACGTCTAGGGTCGTTTGAGGCCCTAAACGATGTTTTTTTGATGTGGCAGTGTCCACCAAATGATTGGATTCCATTATTGATTCATTTGGAATGTGTACTCCTCAACTAGACCTTTTCGATGAGGTATCAAGCACCCCAAATGGAGATCATATGGAAAAGTTACATCCTATGGAAGTTGACGTATCAACTACCCTCATCGGGGCCCACAAACCTTTTGGTGTTTCATATTTTGGGGTTAGGTTTTTGGATGTTTAGGATTTTATCATTTATGCTTTATGTTAAAAATGCCTTTGGAGCCTCATTGTTAACATCTTGTTGTGAATGCGCGTAGCCTCCACTTCTCTTCTCCTATATAAAATACCACCATTCTAGCGAGGTCATTTCACTATGTATTTTCTTTTACAATATCTGCATATTTCAGTTTTCAATATAAATTGATTGTTGTTGTATAGTTGTGTTTCTTGCAATATATTTGTGTATTTCCTTGTTATATATCTACCTTGATTTTGTTCTCAGCATAATCCAGATCAAGAATGGTGAACTATGAAATCGTTTTTAATGTTTTGGGATAGGGTGACTATGTATCTATTGATTTGGGTCAGAATTCCGATGTATTTATGTTGGTTTGAGATGCCTATATATCAATTAAAGGCTAGAGAGCCCATTTTTGTAATATGTATGAATGTTTGTAAGGTGTTTTGGATTGATGACAATTGAAAAATAAGGGGGAGGGGATCATAACATTCTCAATTTTAAGCCTCACAAATTATAATGTAATTATATAAATGTCATTTAGGATGGTGAGCCGATATGTTTTGGACAAAGAGATCATATTTATTTACATGGCTGAGGGTCGAACTATGTATTGTGAACATTCAAATGATTAATAAAGATGATAATCATTGGATGCAATATGAGAGGGACATTAACAATGCAGGGCTATGATTCCACAGGAGAGGGGGGTCCAAGGGAGAATTATGCATGGTTATTAATCCAAACCCACATTCTTGGAATTATTATCATTGTGTATAAACCTTTTATTTGTTTTTGAGTGTTCCCAAAGACAATCATTAAACTCATGTAAGAGGGTGGGTGTGAGGAGTCACATCCCAGAGTTATTGGGAGCATAGGGTTGAAGTACAATCATCTTTGGGAAGAGTGAGAGTCAAGCAAATAAGGGAGAAGAAGGGAAATTTGTATGGGGGGAGAGATAGTTTCTACAGACATATTTTAGGCAACAAGAGAGGAACTAAGTGATGGGAAGAGCATCAACCATGTTGTTCTTGAAGGAAACCATGGTTTGGTTGTGTTTTATGTTGAGAAAGAGGCATGTGTGCCTATAAAAATAGGTTTTAATCCCGTAGTTATTTTTCTTGTTGAGGAAATGACTCAAGATCCTTTTGAATGTTGTTGTGAGCATTCTTGAAGTAGTTGAGAGTTCATGGAGTCCCCAACTGAGAAATTTTTGGCCAACCAAATGTACTGGAAGCCTTGATAAACAAATGGTACATCCTGAGGTATTATGATCAATAAAGGGGGTGCATTCCTTCGATTGTGCATGTTGTGGGGAAGAGGGATAGAGGATTGGAACTGTTGTGGGATTAGAACCTGGGTTTTGGGGCTATTGTGTGTGCAGAGTGGACAACCAAGAGGGTCGGATATCCTTGTGGACTCATAGCCTCTACTCAGGGGTGGCCTATTGTTGAAAGAAAATAAACAATAATACCTATTGTTGGGAGGTTCATCCTTCGTACGCAACCAATTGGTCAATTATTATTATTATTATTTTTTTTTTTACTGGGGGAATCGGCAACTCGCGGTTCTCATACTCGCGTGACACGGGGTCGATCCCCAGGTGACTACCACTATAACCCCAGGTGCAACCACCCAGCCCGCAAGAATGGCGCACGAGTAAGTCCAGGTGAGAATCGAACATGAGACTTCATTTTTACAAATTTCCTTCCATTTACACGGCACTTGCCAATCCGTCTACACCCGTGCGGGCTCACCCCAATTGGTCAATTATTAACAGATAAGTGTTTTTTTGTTTTTATTTTGTTTATTATGATGTGCAAATGGTTCATGTGAATGTTGTGTGTTTTATGTTTGCTTGAACAATTGCATTCATATGTTTATATTATGTTTTAGTTGCATGAGTTATTTGGAGTGTTGTGCACGTATAGTTTAAAATGGTATCAACTTATGCTAAGTCATTTTTGTAGTAATGAGACTCAACTTGGAGGTTGGGTACGTTACAATAACATTAGTTGTTGATGCCACGATTTCAAATGAATTGCAATTTTATACCCCAAAAATAAATGGAGTTCAAATGGTATCACCACTTTTTAATTTAGGAGTTGGTTTTAATATTTTGGTTGTAATGATATCAGTTGTTGAGGCCATGCTTTCAAACAAGTTGTAAATTTAACCCCCCAAAAATGGTCAATGTTGATATCCCTACTTCTCAATTCAAGGGTAGATTTTAAGATTTTGGTTGCAATAGTACAAGTTGTTAAGGCCATAATTTCAATCAAGTTGTACGTTTAACCTTGATAAAAAAAATTATGTTATTTGTATTGCCACTTTTCAATTCGGGCATTGATTTTAAGGTTTTTCTCGACAACATTATGAGTTTTTAATGCCATGGTTGAAAAAGGTTGTAATTTTAATATTGAAAAGAAAAGGTGATTCTAGGAGCACCACTTTTCAATTGGTGGGTTGATTTTGGTACTTTTGACCTAATGATACGGGTTTTTAGGGATAGAGTTCTTATTTTGAGGTCACCGATTTCATCAAGTCGATAATTTCACTTTTTCATATTTAATGGACTATGTCTAAATCTCTCTGAACTTCATCAATGGATCTCTCCAACTTGAAAGAAAACATAGACGAAGAGGCATGTATTCACCCCTCTGCTAAAGGATTTTATTATAGTGAAGCTTGAAATAACATGAGATAGAGATCTCATCCTCAACACAAGTCCAAGGTTTTAAGGCAAGGTGGGTATGTGCATGAAGCTTTAGTCTCCCACCTTTGACCCCTCTACAATAGCCCCCAAGAATAGAGAATGTTCATCCAAACAAGAGGCCATTGATTCCCCCACCAACACTAGCCACAACTGTAGTGATAAGAGTTGACATAGTTAGGAAAATAAGGCAAAGATAAACAACTAAAAAAGAAGTATCCAAATAAATAAATAAAATAAAATAACATTAATCAACAATGATTTCCAAAAATAAGATAAAAAAAAATTGTTGAAAATACGAAAAATGGTTACACCATAAAAATAAAAATAAAAGCCCGCACGGGTGTAGACGGATTGGCAAGTGCCGTGTAAATGGAAGGAAATTTGTAAAATGAAGTCTCATGTTCGATTCTCACCCGGACTTACTCGTGCACCATTCTTGTAGGCTGGGTGGTTGCACCTGAGGTTATATCTCGTGTCACGCGAGTACGAGAACCAAAAAAAAAACAAAAAAAAAACTAAAAATAATGGACAAAGATCACATAAAAAAAAACTCACAAACCTTCACATACATATCTAAACGTTACCACCAAAAATTATTTTAACATGTACTACTTTACCAAAATATTATTATTATGTAAACAATTTATAAGCATTTACTCCTACGTTATATCTAAACATTACCACCAAAATTTATTTTAACATGTACTACTTTACGAGAATATTATATAAACAATTTATAAAGATTTACTCCTAAGCGATGGGAAAATGAAAGAAAAAAAAACTCGTAGTCTAGAATCTGCCCCATTCTCTTTGGAATGGAGAATTGGTACAAATAGTTACAAGTTCCTCCAAACATTATCTAACATTTTTGCAATAGAAGTTAAGATATTTATTTTTCAACACTCGGTTATGCTTCAAAAGACCATGGGGTAGATTCTTCTATTTCTTTTTCAACACTCCTAATAATGGTTATGCTTTAAAAGACCATGGGGTAGATCCATTATCATTTTAATGTGGATGTAGTTTTCATATATGAAGGTAATGATAGTTTTATAGTTAAAGTAACTAATTCATATTATATTCCTAAGTTTTAAAAGAGTCAATATATTTATACAAAGAATAGTTTAAATATTTTATATTTTTTAAATTTAAATATTTTAGTTTTGAAGTTTTGGGTATATTTTTAGGATTAGTTTTGTTCGAAAATTCAATCAAAATTAAAAAGTATTATCAAAATTAATTTTCAATTTATAATGATTCATTTGGAATTAAAATACTATTTTGGTAATGAATTTGATTGATTTATAACATTTAGATTTGATATGTATTCATGAATTGATTTATGATATTTTGATTGGATTTAAATTTTATATGTATTTCAAATATTTTATAATTAATATTGTTAAATAATAGTCAAGTTGTTCTAGAAATTGCATGTGTGCAAGTTATTAATGTAGCAAAAGACAATTCGTACTCATGAAGTCTTGATTTCACATGGTGGTGTGTCTTTCGATGGGAAAGAAGTGGAACTTAGCTTACATTTATTAATGAATTAGGCAGCTTGTCATTGTCATTGTCAAATACGTCAAGACAAATTGTTCCATCCTTTCACATTGCATTTTAGCCATGGCAATTTGAGTGGAAAAGTAAAAATATTTTTATTTTTTATTTTTTTATATTTATTTTTAAAATTTTATTTACAGAGTATTTATATTAAAGGTGTTGTTTAACTGTTATATGTTTTTGTTTTTTTTTTCAAGAATTTTGTTATATAAATCTTAATTTTTTGTTATTTAAATTACATTTTTTAAGATAAATAAATTCAACATGTTGAAAAACTCTTAAAATACTAGAATTATATAATAATAACCACTTTAATTTATATCCTCATAAAATATCTTAAAAAAAAACATAGAACAGTTTGACTAACCACATATTAAATATTAAAATAATATTAATATATAAAAAAAATCATATTTATCATAATTTAAAGATAAAAAAAAATGCCAAAGTACAATTGAATTTCAAAATTAGGTCAATTGAATTTATAACAAAAAAAACTTTTAAATTCTCATATACCATGTCTTTTACATAAACATATTATATAATATAAATATATATTATCAAAATAATTTTTTTTAAAAACAAAATTAAAAATATTCATGTAACAAGACTGTCCCAAAAAAATCAGCTACCCATTGTTGAAAAATATATCGGTCAAAGTCTACTAATTTAAAAAAAAAAAAAACTGGGCTGTGTGCAAACAGCTATTATCAGTTGATATACATGTTCCCAAGACGCTAAAAATTATCAATATAAACAGATAGTTATGAATGAGGAATAAATTAATGCGTGGGAAAGCTCAATAAGAAAAGAAAAGTAACATATTAAATTCACCGCATGATAATATATGCGTGGGAAAGCTCAATAAGAAAAGAAAAGTAAAATATTAAATTCACCGCATGATAATATATACATCATATGAATCCGTGCGTATTATACAAGCAACACAATCAGATCGGCTGGAAATTCAACCGTTTCATTTATTTTTCATTATAATTTTGTATAGTTTAATTTTTTTATTTTCTTTGTTTTGTTTTTGTACGATTTATTTCATTTGATTTTTATTCGAAATTTGATAAGGAATGGTTAGATCTGCAAATTGAGTGGTTAAGTTTGTATAATCAAAATATTCCAAGAGTTTTTCAATAAACTAAATCCATTTATATATTCAAAAATGCAATTTAAATAACAGAAAATCGGATTTATAATTTAAAAATGCAATTTAAATAACAGAAAATAACGATTTTGTCCAAATTTACATTCCTAAATTCCCACCAAAAAAACCCAAAAAAAAATAAAACTTTTAACCAACCCCTAATTTTATATTCAAATTTTATATTCAAACTTCAAACAAATGAATTTTATATTCAAAGTTCAAACAATTGCACACCAATAAGATGAGATGAAACCATCCTTAAAAAATGAGGTGAGCCCATCATTAAAGCATCAAAGATAATGATTGGTTTGTTGACCTGAGAAAGCTTATGTCATTGCATACGCCCGCATTCACATCTATCGGCTCTTATACGACTCACTGGTCTTTCCAATTTCCATTACGACGCATTGGCTTCAGTGCTTTGCTTCCTTGTAACAAAGAGAAAAAAAGGTATGGGTAACCACGCATCCTGCGTGGTGGCAGGCAACTACAGTGACAAAACCATCGAGATGGTTTGCTCAGACGGCACCGTTCGGATCCTTCATAAGACAGTCAGCGCCGGCCAAATCATGCAGGAATTCACTCAACATTTAATCTGCCACTCCGATTCCTTCTACATCGGGCAGAAGATGCAGCCGCTTTCTCAGAGAGATCAACTGAAGGTGGGCAACAAGTATTTCCTTCTGCCTCACCACTTTTTTCAGACTCCGTTTTCTCTGGTATCTCTGGCTTCCTTAATATCACCAACGGCTGCTACTGTTCCTACTTCTCCCACTGCTTGTGTATCGTCCCCTCTTCGCAATATCGGACGTGAGGCTGCTCTCTGTCAGCCATTTGAAATGGAGAAGTCCAACGTAGGCGGAGGCCTTCGGATCAGAGTTTCGGCAGACTTTATTACAAAGATTATGAACGCCGGGAGGTTAAACTCAGATGAAGGCGGTCTTGCAGTGGTCAGGGATGATGAGTTGCGTGGGCTCTGCAATACTCCACAATTACAGAAGGATTATGCACAGTTGGTAACGGCCAGAGAGCAATCTTGGAAACCAAAACTTGAGAGTATAAGGGAGAAGGAGAGGCCTGGAGGCTATATGAGATTCATGAAAATTAAAAGATCAGGAAAGAACAGCTCTTGACCAGTTGATTGTTTCTGCGCACTATAGCCAGCTGCTTTCATTAACATATGGTTGGATATTATCTTCAAATCCATTGGACTGATTAGGGTTGTTAGCATCGTAATCTCGTTAGCATCGTAATCTCGTCATTTAAATAATTTTAGAGGATAAAAGAGTGTATTTTCGCTTTAGTTTATTTGGGCATTTCTACAAATATATACAGTTTGAGTGGGTCTAATGGTTAAAAACATGTGTTTCCTCTTAAAAGGTCACAGGTTCAAATCCAGAGGGGGTATGGTATGCATATCTTCGTCGACTTTATCAGTCAAATCCCCAAACAAGGGGATCTGATACACCAATTTAGTGTGTTGGCTTGGCCGTGACCTTAAAAATAGATTATTATTATAATCCTAGATTTATGAACAATTAAAAACAATAAATAGATTTTCTTTCATTTTCATAAATTGCATTAATTGCATTAGCTTCAATAAATTAATGAGATCAAATCCGAGTTTAAATGGAATTGTTTACCATTCATGTATAGAATCTGAATCTAATAAAGAATAACAAACACTACGTTTTTGTTTTAATGGTTGATTGATCAAATCCAAGTTTGAACACTAAGTTTTTGTTTTAAATCCAAGTTTGAACACTAAGTTTTTGTTTTAATGGTTGATAAGATTAAATCCAAGTTTGAATACTAAGTTTTTGTTTTAATGGTTGATAAGATCAAATCCAAGTTTGAACACTAAGTTTTTTGTTTTAATGGTTGATAAGATCAAATCCAAGTTTGAATGGATGGAATGGTTGACACAATTTATGTATGGGAATTCAATAAAGGAAAAACTAACAAACACTACGTTTTAATGGTTGGTAAATTGGAAGAAGTTAAGTCAAAACTTGTAATGTTTACATTTATGTCATGTATTTATGTCATGTACTTAGGGATTCCAAAGGGACTCAATTATCCAATATTGCCACCTATGGATTCCATATCCAAGAGTGCCACTTTATTATTATGAGAAGTGTAAGTGTCACAATTAGTTAGCCATTATACTTATAATTTGGCAACAAATTATTATTTTTCATCTATTAATTAAGTTGTAATATATTATTATTATCACATAAAACATGTTTTTAATCAAAATTGCAACATAGAGTTAATCAAATGTGAACTTTGAATTGAAACAAACTAATATTCAATAATATTAAATGAAATTAACATATATATTTTATGTTATAATTCATTATGAATTCAATTTAAACAAAATAACATTTTCTAACATCATTACAACAAAACCTATATAACATAACAAAATAGGTCTTGAAAAGTAGTAAGTAATAGAAGATAATCATGTTTTAATTCATAGATAACATTAAAACAAAAATTAACATAATCTCACCCACAAATCCTCAAGGAAATGTCAACGAAAACTTAAGGTGGCATCTATATCAATAAAAATAACTTGTCTCCCATCTTATAAGACTACAAAGCAAGCAATAAGATTTATATCATTATTCACTCTAGCTTGTGAGATTAGATGGACAATAGGTTCAAAGTTTGGACAAAGTATGGTTAGAGTATGACTTTCGACTTCTTTCACTAAAAAAACCACCAAATTTTGACTTTAGCTATAATTTAAGTATGCTACTACAGTTAAAACCCTAATAAAAAACTAAGTATGGTTAGAGTATGACTTTCGACTTTTTTCACTAAAAAAACCACCAAATTTTGACTTTAACTATAATTTAAGTATGCTACTACAACTAAAACCCTAATAAAAAATTATTGACTAAGATGTTACATCACAATCATTTAGGTTTCTGTGGTGAGAGATTGTGTAGAAATTGTCGGAAGAACCACAGTGTTTTTGATAGTTTGTCGACGTTTCGGATCCACAACAGGATCCATCTTCGGGACAAAAAAGCCCCAGGCTTTTTTGTCCTGAAGATGGATCATGTTGTGGATCCGAAACGTCGACAAACTATCAAAAACACTGTGGTTCTTCCGACAATGTTACATCACATTAATTTGATTGATGTTACTTTTGACTTGGAAATTTCATTTTTGTAATTCATTCCATCTAGCATTTTCCATAAGCATTCTAAAAAATTCTTCCTAATATAAATTGTGTCAAACAATTGAGCTATTAGAAGGTGCTCATAATATGGGAGTCAATTGAACTATAGAGAAAACTACTTCATACCTGGAAACCCATTGCATCACCCTTTTAAGAACATAAAATCCATTTTGTTTCTTAATATAAAATAACTACAAATACCTATATTTAAATCAATTGTTCACCATGAATTCACTTAGAAATAATAATTAAATCAATTGTTCACCATGAATACACTTAGAAATAATAATTAGTTAATAATTGAAAAAAACAAATAATGGTTCCAACCGACTAATGGTTTCAATTGTCCAAACTGTTTATCCTCCAATATAATGTTCTCTTTAATTGATTTTTATTGTTGGAGGCAAATCACTACTATTGTTGGAGGCAGATCTTACTAGAGGCAGATCACTGCTCATTTTGAGAATTTTTTGTTGTTGGAGGAAGATCGCTGCAAATTCTGAAGATCGTTAATGCCTTGGAGAATCTCTCCTTGAAAATTCTTCAACTAAACATCAGTATCTCTCTTGTGGAGTGTGCATGTAAATCCCCCTCCGCCTATATGTCCAGATTGTTGCTCTAGGGAGGACGGAGCCGAGCACATAGGCATTTGGAAGACACATCAGGAACAAAGGTGATCGTCGTGTGATTGGGAATTTCTCTACATGGAGAAGGAGCCCGTGAAGTGATCATACCTTTGTTCTGTGTGGGGGAGATCATTGTTTGCTTCCTGTGGCAGCTGAATATCAAAATATTTTTGCTTCGATGTTGATGGAGCAGGGTGATCGCAGGAGTGAGAGTTTGGAAAAGAAGAGAGCATCTCGTGTTTCAACTGGATCAAAACCATCAGTTGATTAGTATTATGTGTGATTATCTATTTATGCAAGCAATCAGATCACGAGTTGCTCACTCAAATCATGCCTACATGGAGGGCGATTGGTTGTATAGACTGTGATATATATTTTGAAACTGTTGAGTAGCCGGATTTAATTGATAGTGCCAGAGTTCTTCAAACGTCTCCTTGTAATATTCAAAAGAATCTTTTGAGATCTGAATGCATTTTTTTTTGTCTTTATCTTAAGTTTTCAGAAAGGCATCCGGTGTTCTAAGGAAATTTCCAATTGAGTTAATTTTGAGTTAATTTAAGGTGAAATCGAGTGAGAAATTGTCCTGATTGTTATTTTGAGGTATCGTATATTGTGAGGTATCATATGTTTTTTTTTTGCGTGGAGGAGTTTGCAAGGACGGTGAATCCACTTGTTGAAACTTATCTCAATGAAGCCAATAAATTTGATGGCTCAAATTTTCTAAATTGGAAATTCAAAATGCAAACCTTGATGGAAGGTTATGGCGTATGGATGATTGCGAAAGGAGATGAAGCGCAATCTAATGCGACTGCAGGTGCGACAATGATAACAATGAAATATTAGGATAAGTGGGAGAATAAGCCAATGTATTATTACGAATGTCCATGAAAGATAATATAATTCCTCACATTAGAGATGCTAAGACTTCTAGTGAAACCTGGAAAGTGCTTAAAGAGTTGTATGAGATTAATAATAGAAATCACATTATTTTTCTAAAGAGTAAATCGCTAAGTATTAAAATGGATATAAATAAGTCTGTTACTACTTTTCTTGGGCGAATTAAAGACATGAAAGAAAAATTGGGAGATATAGGAGAAAAATTGTCAAACAATGATCTTGTCACAATTGTCCTAAATGGAATGCTAGAGGACTATCAAATTTTTATAACAGACCTTACAGCGAGAGAGAGAGCTCCTACCTTTGAGGAATTGATAGGTATATTGTTGCAAGAAGAAGAGAGGCGCACAAATTTGAAGCCGATTTTGAAGTCTCATAATTCATATTTAGCATTATGGACAAAGAAGATATTCCCTAAAGGGAAACTAGGAGGAGGAGACAGAGGAGGAAATCCATTTCAGAGGAAGTCATTTCCAAAGCCAAATCAAGGTATGCCATCTAATAGAAATGAACCTAAGTGCTTCTATTGTGGTAGGACCAAGAATCTTGCCAAAGAATGTTATAAGAAGAAAAATGATGAGGCTAGGCATAGAAATAGAAAACATTTAGGACATTTTGCAGAAGAAAACCTAAATATTGGTTCAAAAGATATGAAATTGTTTGTGTCTAATACTACACTATCTACTGAAATTGATGATGTTGATGCATGGCTTGTTGATTTTGAAGCTTCAATTCACATGACATGTAACAAGAATTGGTATATAAACTTTAAATAACCATATAATGGTGCCCATATTTATCTTGGAGATGATCACTCTTATCAAATCAAGGGATATGGATATATTCCAGTAACACTTTTGAATGGTAGTAACACTTTTGAATGGTACTGTCAGACACATTTACAATGTTGCGTATGTCCCTGCAATAAAGAAAAAATTGATTTATGTGCCCACAATTACAGATCAGAATTTGAAGGTCGAATTCTTCAAGACACATTATATAGTGAAGGACTTGCAGGATCATTACAAAATTGTCGCCTCATGAGTCAAAGTTGGAGGTCTGTACAAACTTGATGTCACCAACAAGAATCATCAAGCATTGACTTCTACAACTATGCCTACAGAAATTCTTTGGCACCAAAGGTATGGTCACATTAATTATCATGATTTGTTGTTATTACAAAAACAAATTATGGTTGA
The DNA here is from genome assembly GCA_000966675.3 of Picea glauca. NCBI lineage: Eukaryota > Viridiplantae > Streptophyta > Pinopsida > Pinales > Pinaceae > Picea > Picea glauca. The sequence continues at coordinate 121,415 of JZKD02S1720464.1, forward strand.
AGGACTCCCTATGTTGAAGAATGAGTATGTTGTTTGTGAAGGTTATGCATTAGGAAATATGAACATAGATGAATTCGCCTCTAATCTTGATAGGATAAAATGAGATTGTTAGAGATAATGCCTAACTAATGCTACAGACTAGAGTTTAGGGATTGGATTGGGTTTGTCGGAGGATGTTGAGAGATTCTCTCAACCTCTCCCTCCAAGAGTGGAAATAGTTGGATCTGAGTCCAGCTATATATGTGTGTGTATTGTATTGTGTTTGATAGGTAATACAAATTGTTCTTTGTGTGTGAATCATGTGTAATGACAGCGCTCCAAATTTCAATTTTCTATCAAAGCGTAGGTGAGCGTAGGAGAGTGATTGTTGAGAATGTTTTGTTTTGTGTAGCCATTGTTTCATTGAATTAACAGTCCAATAAACAAGAGTTGTTGCATGGAAGAGAGTTCGTTGCAAGATATGGTGCATATACCAGGAGCTTCAATGGATTGTAGAGAGCCCAAAATCAATTCCTGAGAGCCATCACTGTATTGATTTCTTCTGTTGCTATAGTTTCTGTGTAACCGATTAAGGAGATCATTGTCAAATGCCAAGTTGATGACATATTAACCATTGTTGTGTGACTGAATCAAGACGGCATGGAGAATATCATTGTAAAGAATACCCAAAGGTGTTGATACATTGTTGCAAAGATTTTGTGCATCAGTTGTGAGTATGAATCACTCTGCAAAAATATTTGCATCCCAGTCCAAAAGAGTTTGTGTTTCATTTTCTCTATCTCTATGATATTAATGCACTGCCTAGAATATAATCGTATGGAAAAAGATAGTTTGTTGCCACTACATTTGGTTAATCTCCTGAGCAAATGGCAATCGAAAATGTTTCTTTTGATGAATTAGTGTGTGGTATCCCACTATGGATCGATATAAAGGAGGATCCACCAAACGGACTATATGTCTTTTTTTTCTGCTTTCTATTGATATATATATTTAATTATGGATGTTGTGCAAGTATGTGTTTTTAATGGCAGCAGAGTAGTTACTAGTTTTATGAGTGTGAGTCTATTTACGTGTTTATGTAAAATAAAGTAGGAACTCTTGTATCTTGATATAAGCTAGCAGCCTCGGTTTCAAAAACAAATGTTCTTATGATTGGAAGTCACCTTGTATAATTGATTTTTAAAGACATTTTGTACCTAGACTGCCTTTCTACAAACTAACAGATAGCCGAAAGAGAAATATCTGACCGATAGAGGTATGTCCATAGGATGATTCATTACTTGATAGCACACATTCCAAAGGAGAATAGGAAAAATCTTGATTCTAAAGCTATCAAATGTATTTTTATAGGGTACTGTTCAGAATTTAAAGCATATAAATTGTTTGATCCATTTACTCACAAAGTGTTTGCAAGTAGAGATGTAATTTTCCATGAACAAGCAGAAGGAAACAATGAGGAAAAAAGTCATGAAATATGGCATGTACTTCTTGAAGATAAAGAGGTCAAAGAAGAGAAGCACTAGTAGGAAAATGCACCCAGTGACATGGATGCATCTAGGAGTAAAGAAGAATCATCACAAAACAGAGAAGAAGTCACAAACCAAATGAGAAGATCTTCATGACAGGTGCATCCACCTGAAAAATATAAAGATTATTCCCTGATGAGTAATATTTCAAATGTCATAAAACCCATGATTTTTAATGAAGCTAATGAACATGAAGAGTGGAGAAAAGCAATGGAGGAAGAATATGACTCTATAATGAAAAACAAAACTTGGGAATTGACTGAATTTCCTAAAGATAAAAAACCCATATGATGTAAATGGATATACAAACCTAAATTCAAAGCAGATGGTAGTATAGATAAATATAAATATAGATTGATAGAAAAAGAGTATTCATTGAAAGAGGGCATTGATTATGCAGAAACATTTGCACCAGTATCTAAATTAAACACTATAAGAATGTTAATTGCACTAGCTGCAAAATACCATTGGAAGCTTCACCAATTAGATGTAAAGTATGGTTTTTGGAATGGTGAGTTAAAGCAGGAGGTTTACCTTACTCAACCAGAGGGGTTTGTGAAAAGTTGTCGGGAACATTTAGTGTGTAAATTAAAGAAAGCATTGTATGGATTGAAACAGGCACCTAGGTCATCGTATGCAAAGATAGATTCCTTTTTTATTCAACAAGGTTTTATGAGGAGAAAAAGTGATCCAAATCTGTATACCAAGTTTGATGAAAATGGGCATGTTGTATTGATTTCCTTACATGTTGATGATTTAATTATTACAGGAAATTAATAAAAATTGATTAGTGGAATTAAGAAGCATATGCCACAGGTATTTGAAATGAAAGATCTTGGTGAGTTACATTACTGCTTAGGTCTTCAAGTCTGGAGAAATGTTGGTCAAACCTCTATGTCTCAAGGTAAATATGTCAGAGAAGTACTTAAGAACTCTTAATGGATCAGTGTAAAGTTTCTTATGTTCCAATGTAGCAACAAAGAACTTTATTGTGATGATGGTTCGGAGGAGGTAAATGATACAGTGTATAGACAGATGGTGGGAATCCTGAACCATATCACTACAACTAGACTTGACATATCATATTTTGTTAGTGTGTTAAGTCAGTTTATGGAAAAACTTGTAGAAATCCATTGGAATGCAACAACAGGGATACTCATGTATCTCAAAATCATAATTGATTATGGTGTTAAATATACTAATTCGTTCTATGTTGAACTGACAGGTTACTCATATTCAAACTGGGTTGGAAATCCAGTTGATCAGAGATATACTATAGGTTATGACTTTGGCATTCGATCCGGGATTGTTTCATGTAGCAATAAGAAGAAACCTATTGTATATTTCTCATCCATTGAGGCAAAATATAAATCATTGTGTGCAACAACTTGTGAAGTTGTTTGGTTGAGAAGACTAATTCAATATGTTGGAGAAGAATAAAGGAAAGTTACAATAATCAAATGTGATAACCAGAGTTCAATCAAGTTGGAAAATAATCCAGTTTATCATTCAATGATAAAGAATGTTGATACTCAGTTCCATTTTGTTCAAGAAAAGATGCAATCTAATTACATTGCTCTAATGTATTGTAATACTAGTTAAAATGTTGTTAATATTTTTACTAAGCCTCTTGGGAAGATCAAATTTGAATTGTTTAGGGAGATGTTAGGCGTGGATTTAAACCCTTTCTCCATTAAAGGGGAGACTTAGAAATAATGATTAGTTAATAATGGATAAAACCGAATAATGGTTCCAACCGACTAATGGTTTCAACCATCCAAACTATTTATCCTCCTATATAATGTACTCTTTAATTGATTTAATAAAATGCTCAGTGCTTATTTTCCTTGATGGCCTCTAGGTGTTTCCTTGCCTGAGAGAAGGTGATTGTATTTCATTTATTTATATTTCAAGTGATACTTATATCATATGTCTTATTTTCATGTTGAGATGTCATTCTTCATGATGTTTTTATATTCTCTTCCTCTCCATTGAAAATATATTTTTCATAGTCTGGTAGCTATTGTGTTTCGAGAGGAAATGTATATACTTATTATATAGACCTCTTTCTTAATCTACTTGAATGTCAAGAGGTATTTTTTGGACCACATATTGGACAACCATTTGTATCCTTTCTTTGAATTCCTACAAGATATGGGGGAGTGCATGAAGTTGATGGATGAAAAAGTGGCAATGTGGTGTGAAGGAACACACACATGCAAGAACACGTGTGCATTCCTAGAAACAAACACACGTTCTTAATCCTATAGCCTCAGTACTCACCGAACCACCACAAAGACTTTCCAACTCAGATTATTTAGGAACATTGGCACCCAAAGTTTTGGGTTTATATTGCACGTGCGCACAAACGAAGTTCTACATTCCCATTCTAGTTTTGTGTGCCCCTAATTATATGTGCAAGGATTGAGAAGAAGCCTACATTAGACTGGGTTTTGATATTACACGCCAAGTCCAAGGTATACCAAATTCACACCAAGTCCAAGGTCCACCAAATGCATACTAGTCCAAGTTTTGGGATGCGCACCAGAAATCAAGAAGACCCATTCTAGAATCAAGAAGGGAATCGTTGGGAAATCTCCTTGAATGATTATTGCTAGCAGCACAAGGGAACGTTAAGTAGACAAAAGATGAGTTGGAAAGGTAGTTAAGATTGCCCCGATTCTAGAAAGGATACGTGGAATGAAGGTAGGTGATAGAAGTGTGTAAGGATGTTAGTTAGGAGAGAGAGTGGAGAATATTTGAGAGAGATGGAGCTCTAGAGCTGAGAAATATATAAAATGAAGCAAGGGGGATGAATAAAAGGTTTTTGATTCAAATTTTTACTCTCTTGATTGATCCATGGAGTTGTTACTTGTTTTTGATTATTGAAGAGATCATTTTGAGCATATGTAGTATTGTAATGTCTCCATTTGTGCTATGGGTGTCTCACTTGTGAATTATCTGAAAGGATGCACCTGGCATAATATATTGTACATTTGAGAAATTATCTAAAGAGATATGAAACTATGTTGCTATCATAATACAATTTGTTTAATGTATGTCTATGCTTGATGGAATGGAGAGATGACTAAAGTCGCATCGGTTCTGATCTATCATGTGTTACTTATGTGGTATTTGGATATGTGCATGTATTTGTTTTTCATGTCAATAGTAGTAAGTTGTTAGATATGAAACTTATGAATGTCAACCCATATGGATCTCTATGTGGTTATCCCTTCATCCTCGATAGAATACCAAATGGTATTTTTGATCCACATTACGTCTCAGGTGAGACCTTCTTCAGCCTTGGTTGAGGATTGATATGTCGATGCTTTGGGGTTTTTTTTGGTCAACTCTAGACAAACCCTAGGTATTAATGACCCAACATTAAGAAGGACATGTGCAAGAATGAAATGGCCCAACAAATGGTTATGTTGTTGGGAATTACAATGTTGTTGTTAAGTCGGGGAAGTACAATGTTGGACCAGATCATATGTCATAGATTGAGAATGGTGAAGATAGTCATGGCTTCGATAATGAACTCCGAGATGCACAAATTTTCCACATCGAAGTAGTTCCTGACCAATTGGCCGAAATCGTTGAATTTCTCATGTGAGGAAAGTCTCCAACATGGTAGACCCTGGCTCAACATCATCAATTGGTGACCCATAGTGCATATTATCAATTGATTGCCAGAAAATTGTATAAGTTAGGTACAGATGTCATCATGCGCAGATGTGCATTAGAGCATGAATGAGATCCCATTTTGTATAAATCACATGAAGGTATTACAGGAGGAAAAAATGTTGGTAAGGCCACGACGCATAAATTTTTGCACACAAGGCTTTGGTAGCCCTCACTCTTTGCAAATGATAAGGAATATTGTAAATGATCTGACTTATGTCAATGGATTGGAAATCCTTGTTGATGAAATGAGATCCCATTGTTTCCATTCACGATACTAGATTTGTTTGACAGATGGGTAATAGATTTTGTGGGGACCATTATTCCTCCTGTTGTAACCTAGGTCTGCATCCCCTACCTCTCCTCTCTTTTTCCCTATGCCTTCATCAATTTTTCCTTTCCTAGTGGTTAAGTCAGTTTTCCAATACTGAGAGTCTTGGCCCTTATTCGATTTTTAGTCTTCATGTGTTTTTGTTTCTGTTTTTCTGAAAGGATAAAATACATGTCATATTTGTTTCGGAATGCTTGTCATTGCGTGCACCATTGATTGAGCTCATCGCAGGTCTGCAAGCCTTTTCTATCCACAGGAAATGCCCGTGCACACAACACGACAATCCAGAGCAACAAATTTCAGGCTCAGACTGTGGGAACAAATAGGTTAATTTTCAACGACAGATATCCATCAGGTCAAATAGATCAACGAATCTCATCCATTCAGGTTCCAGAATCGCGCGGGTTTTAATTCGAAGTACTAAGTTCTCGAAGATCCAAAAAGTCAAAGTCTCAAGAACCTGACACGTCACTTCGACGATTTTCCTTCGAGAGTTTTTGAGCATAACATTCATAAACTACCGAACTCCTGAAGACCGGATTTTCGAAGAAAATCTAGACCGTTCATTGGTCAAAACACGTGGCAGTAGATCATTCACTTCGGGGATTTTCATCTGGGAGATTTTCATGTTTCACATTCCAAAGTCCCGAAGAGACAAAGAACTAAAGTCCCAAGGTAAGTTTAGACCATCCATCAAAGGGGACACATGGCAGTAGATCTTCCACTTTAGAGATTTTCCTCCAGGAGGTTTTTCATGCTTCATATTTTAAACTCCCAAAGATTGGACTTCTGAAGAGAATCTGGATCATTCATTCAACACAACATGTGGCAGTAGATCATCACTTCAGAGATTTTCCTCTAGGATATTCTTCATGTTTCACATTCAAAACACCCGAAGCCTGAAACTTCGAAGTGAATCTAGACCATTGATCCCAAGTCAACAAGAACTGTTGATCCTTACAACAGCCAAATATCACCCAAATCACAGATCATCATCAAATCGACGACCACGCTTCATTGCAGGGATGTAAACTTCTCGAGCGTTAATTTTCCTAAGCGGTCCCGCAATTGGAACCAAGGTATTTTTGGAAGGGTACGTGGCACCTTGTGGTGGATTACAGGCCCAAAGGTGGTCTGGATCCAAACCACCCTCAATAGCACCCGCAATCACATGCTTAAATGACATCAGATCATCGCGTCATCTCCACATCACTTTCACTCATCCCACTCACTACTTTCGCTCCTCTCACCACCGGACACTTGTCCTTCGTTAACCCCCATGATGATATCCATCAGCAGTGGCCCACCTCTCCAGATCAACGGTCCTTGTCGTAGCTCGGAACCCCCCGACCACTCTACCTTTAATGGTGGGAGGGGAGGGGGGGTCTGAGCAAGTGGTTTTCCCATCATGGGCCCTACCTAATGTGGCGGCTCCTCAAGAGCTCAGACCCCCCCCTCTTTAATCCGCTTACCACCTACCCCCCCCCTCTAAGTTCCTCCCAGGTTTGTTTTCAATACTGCCTCCTCTCACCTTTCGCCACATGTTCTCCACTCACTTCCCAACCTATCTACTCCTCCTCTCCCTCCATGCCACCTATATCCTTCACTACATGTCGCCAACTCCATACTCTCGATACCTCCATCATATTCACACCTCCCCTCACTTTGACATATGTCTTCACATGTCATCTACCTTCGCGTCCATTCATCCTGTCTTTTGATTGGATGCTCACCTCCACGTCCCCCCTCATGCCCGATGAGCCGACAACCATTCCAGCAAGCTATTTCATCGGTACATATGGCATCTGACGGGGTCAATACAGAGTGCACTTGGCTTCCAAAAGCTCAGGCATAGTCAAAGAGTTAAATCTCAGTCACAGGTATACGCAACACTTCAACAAACTCTCCTCATGCTGTTGGTTATCTCCAGTGGCCTCCAACATCTCACATACATGTCATCGGTCAACATAGAGCTTTGCTTTGTCACTCGGAGGCCTATTTTCGGCCACTTAGTTCCTTCAGCACATGCATCAGTTCTATCGCAGAGACAGTAGTAGTTTTATTTGATTAAGTCCAGTATTCACCTAGAATAGATGCAAGAGTGGTCTTCTGTGTGTGATAAGAACCACTCTTGCTAATTAATTCTAGTATCTTAGTAAATTTAATTATTTGATTCACGAATAGTTCCCTAAATTTAGGACCCAGTCTCCTAAGGACGAGAGCCTCTGCAACTCTTTTAAATAGTTAGTTTTTGGATATTGTAAAGGTCGGATTTTTTAGGAAAGAATAGAAATACAACATATTGGTTGGACCCGTTTTATGCATGGATTAAAGATCTCTACCTAGTGAACATATTCTTGATGACAGTGTTTCATTCAACTCTTCATGTGTTTTCATTCTTATCTTGAATACAGTTTTTGATCTGTGAAATGTACATTTCATTTCCTTTCAACTATTGTATGACTTTTTTACTGATATGCAACATGTCAAACAACTAATGCTTTGGTGAATATTTTTTTTCTGAAACCTATGGGAGTTATTGTGTTTTGATACATGTTTGATGTCTTGAAATGATATTTTAAGTATTGAACTTCTTGTAGCAGATTATTCATTGAGTAGTTTGTTGTTTCCCTCTGTTTTCTATTATTTCACTGGTTTATCATTAGTGTTCCATCGGCTAAGGAGGGCCCTCATCCATATCATTATGCCAACCCAACCTTGCCTTTGTCTTGATTGAACAACTCTCTAACCGACCAACAAAAAGTTAAAAGAAACAATCATTCTAAACTGATAGGTGGCCTAGCTTTGCCCTTTAGCAGTCAGGTGCAGACCTCAGGACCAACTTCTTCTAGCGTCGTTGTTGGGGAATAGAGTAATGAAATTTCTTTCTCTGGGAGAATGACAATTGATCAACTTTGGCCTTTGATGGTGAACAAAGATCAGACACCAACAAACTGCCATCTTTCACCTGTCGACTTCACTGAGTAAAATATAAAGAAGAAATACTCGCGCCCAGAAAGGGATTCAATATATCCAAATATGAAAATAGAAAAGTCAAGAAGTTTGATTCTAACCCTAAGAATAACACAGTAGGCTCTGAACTAGAATGGCAACTAAGGAAATCCATTGTAGCTCAGAGATACACTTCACCCCTCAAGGGAAAAGCTTCACACCAAGAGAATACTTCAAACCATCATCACAAGCAGCTTAAATTTTCTAGCCTTAAGAATCATGCTTCCAAAAGTGCTCACACATCTCCTACTCATGATTCCACTTCAACATTCACTCCTGCATCCACTCCCGTATCTCCCTTAAATTTGTAGATTGTTATTGTTCAATCCATGGTTATTAAAAGGATGGATTTCATAATTGTTGCTAGATATGCACCCTTAGTGCTACCTGTAGTTTTACAAGCACTCTCAACCATATATTACATGAAATATCTGCCAAGATATAATGGGGAGGGTGAAATACCTGTTGAAGAACATCTAGTATCCTTTTACAGTTTTGCAGACAACTTTAACATTGATTATTTAGATGTGTGGATGAGGTTTTTTGTACAGAGTTTGGATGGGGAGGTCAGAAAATGGTTCAGAAGTCTTCCTCCAGCCTCCATTGTAGATATTGAGGCGTTATATGAATATTTTATAAAGAAATGGAGAGATAGGAGAGATTATCTCTACTACATCACTGAATTTGGGGCTCTAAAGAGAAAAAATGGTGAATCTATTTCAAACTTCACCAACAGATTCAATAAAATGTATGCCAGAATCCTAGATGAAATCAAACCAACTAAATCCTCTGCCAAGATCACTTATGCTAATTCATTTGATGTAGAATTCTCCCTCCTTCTTAGAGAGAGAAGATCAACCATGCTGTTATCCATGCAGGAAGCAACCATTGAAGTTGAATCTAATATTTTGGCATCAGATAGATTAAATACTAGATATGATAAAGAGAAGAAAAAACATAGAGAGGATGCCCCTACCTCCTCTCACCCAGCTACATCTAATCCCAAACTTGAAGAGATGACTAAGAATTTGAAGGATCTAACTTCTGAGATAGCTAAGCTAAAATGGGAATCAAAACAACCAGACATAACCTTTCAAGGGGCTGGTAATAGAAATCAAAACTAATTCAGAAGGCCTAATGATGCTCCTCAAGTAATGTAGAGAGAAAGGAGATATGTCGATGATCAAAGGGTAGTTCCCACTTTCCAAAACAATTAGATTGAGGAGATAGATGCAGACAATGATGTTGTAAACAATATTGTTGTGCTTTTCAATGAGAGAGATTATTATACTAGTCACTTAACACAGCAAGAATATGAGGTAGCACAATTGTCAAATCAATTTGATGATCATATAGGGGAAGAGGGAGTTATTCAAGATCAACCCAAGAAGAAATACGATTTGTGGACAAGAAATGGAGCTTCCAAGGCCACCACCTCTGATCAAGGCAAACAAACTGAAGCCCCTCCAAAGACAAATCCAAATAAAGGTATGCCATATAAAACTCATTCATCTCCACTATCAAAATTTCTTGCCCCTAAAACAAAGGAAGCTGATAATCCATCAAACTCTTTCAGCTTGGAACATGAGCTGAGAAAAATCAAGATTCCTGTCCCTTTGAAAACATTGTTAAAAAATGAACCTTTCAAGAAATCCATCATGAAATTTTTGCAACCTACTCCTTCTAGTGTATCTTCTGATGTCATTAGTCTATAGGATGAAAATATAGCCATTACCGTGGGTCCACGCATTGAGGATAGCTCTGATGCTTCTCCTCCTTTCTATATATCTCTGAATGTCCATGATAATATCCTACACAATTGTCTTATGGACTCAGGAGCCTCTCACAATGTCATGCCCAAAGTTTTTTTGGAAGAACTAGGTCTGGAGATTACCAAGCCTTACCAAGACCTATACTCCTTTGATTCCAAGAAGGTAAAATGCCTGGGATTGATAAAGGATATGGTGGTTTCTCTAACACAATTAACCATGAAGAGTGTAGTGATGGACATTGTGGTGGCCGACATCCCCCCAAAGTTTGGCTTGTTGTTATAAAGAACTTGGGCTAAGAAGGTTGGAGGATCATTGAAAATGGACCTCACATATGCCACCATTCATGTGTGTTAGAACTAGAAGTCACCCTCCAACTGCAGAGAGGGTAAGCCCAGTACCCATCAAAGTTTTATGTCACAGCTGGTTTTAAATAGGTCAAATGGGAACAAACTCAGGATGATATCATTTTAACTCATAAAACTGGACTGGTATACACCTGTAAGTGAGGTCTTGATTAACTTCAGTCAGTAAGTTGGAGTAAGGGTGAGTAGGAGGAAGATTTAGTGAGAAAAGTGTAGAGGTCCGCTATGAACATCTGATTTTCCAGCAGCCTAAGGAGTAAAAACTTAAACACAAGGTCCTCTTGGATTCAAATTTCAAGGAATTTGAAAGAAATCATAATAGCACTATAATCAAACATTTATCATAATATAGTTACAACAATCCATGTGAATCAATCAAACATGAACTCTCTCAATATCAGAGGAAAATAAGATGGAGTAAGAAAGATGACTTAGATTAACCAAGATGTCTCAAAAAACAAATACATAACTAGAGAACCAGTTGTTCTCAATCAAAATATTACAATACAGGAGCACTACTCAACCATTCCCTCTTTTACAAAATATCAAAACTGAGTATATATACTCAAAATTGTTGCAACTACCAGGAGCGTGATCGAACCCCTACATTCAAAGTTTCCAGTCAGTGCCTGCTCTATCAGATTGTGTACGCCTCCTTATGTCAGATGTGTGACAGGCGCAATTAGGCATTTTACAGGAATTCTATCTAGGAGGATGATTCAGGTGGACAGTCTACCTTTATGGTTGATCTCTGCAATGCTTTCCATTTATGGGGTGAGACAATGTCTCAACTGTCGACCCCATATTCAATAACTTCCTCCATTGGGATCAGAATGAGGCTTGACACCCATGAATATTTCCAAGTGGTGCCCATGAATTCTTCAAGTCAATCTTGATGCCTCGAGGCTCTGTAGATCTTCTTTCATGACAAAATACAGGCGTTTTCGAAAACTCGAGCTTTAGGCGCCAACTCCTTCTTCATCACTCCTTTGTTCTTGTGACCTTGGGCCATGACCTGGAACTTATCCCATTTGAAACTTTGGTATTTCATGCTTCATGAGATTTCACATTACTTGACTATAGATTCCTCGATGCCCGAATGATGAAATCACTCCTCTCGGATCGAAGATCGGATCTGTTATGCATCTGATGACCGTGATTGATTCCTTGAAAACCTGACTCACCAATCATGCGTTGGGTGCTTACCTTTATTCTTAGGCCCACCTCCTATGTGACCTCGCTGCGACCTGGGGCTTATTTTCAAGGCGCTTTGGGACTTTGGGCGCTTCAGGCTTTGGCCCTTTGGGACTTTGCAAATGTTTCTCATTTTAAAACTCCTGAAGTAAAACTCCCAGAGTGAAATATCTGATGACGCATGGCTCTTGTTGATCAATGGATTAGATCTATTTCGAGCCTTCGGGACTTCAGGCCTTCAGCCACTTCGGCAACTTCGGAAAATTCAACAATTTGGTGGCCTTGTGCAGGCCACGAACTTGGACAAACGGTTGCCCTTGAAAACTCTATGTGATAACATTTGGCTCCACAAGGGATGACATGCTCTCTACAAGATGCCAAGAACTAGTTGTTCCAATGCCTTAGTTGTTGGGTTATGGAGTCATGCTCAAAAAATGTTCTGCTAAGGATTACAGGCCGATAATTACTCTAAACAAAAGCAAATACATGGGCTCCAGAGGAGCTTATTTATGTACAATCCTATACTAACTGATATTTACAAAGTGATAGGTGAAATCAAACATCCACCATAGCCATTCATGTAACTTCCTAACTGGAAGCTCTTTTACTTTGTTAGTGGCTGATAATAGATGATGCAACCGTGACAACAGAATGGTTACTTCCTTCATATTTCCTCCAAAGGATGAAGTTGATATAAAGCTAGGTGGGTCCAAGGCATGAAGGAAATGCAACTCCATGTAATCGCTGACAAGCTCATAGAATGAGTGGAAAACTCCAGAAAATTTGTAACTGACAGCTTGATCTGCTCCACAACGCCTCACACATGGTTGGATATCTTTGGTAAGAACAGGTGGATGAGAAGATGATGCAGGCTGACTGATCTCGGGTGGTGGATTCTCACTCATAGGCTCAAGACAAGATATAAACTGCTCGTTTGGCTTTCCCTCTTCTTCTTCACGGCTCTCCCAAGGGTTAGAGTCATAATATTCATAAACAAGACCCATGGGAAAGATCTACTCTTGGTCTTTTGCAGGCCCAGGATGATTGATTTCCACACAATGTTTTCCTTTAATGTATAAAGGAAAAGGTTATGTTGCATGCTCTTGGAAATCCTTCATATCCAATTCAGAATTTGACTCATAACTGTCATACATAGGCTAGCTGGTACGAGGTGATATATGTTTTTCTCTTTCATGGCTCTCCCAAGGATCATATTCACAATCATAATAAACAAGAACCATGGGAGAGCTCTGCTCTTCGTCATATTCTCTAGGATATTCATCACAAGTTGTTTGTTCTTAGCCAGTATCTGAAATCACTTCTTATTCATAAGTAGGGCTGCCAAGAACATCTGTTTCGAGGACCGAAATATCCTCTGCATCTTCATAAGAGAATCAAGGACGATCTGCCTTCAATTTCTCTATTTTTGCAGAAAGTCATTTTACCAGTCCCACCAGTTCACCCAAAGCAACTTCTTCATCCTCACAGTCTACATCAAAATCTACTATATTTTGAACACAATTGTTATATTCCTTACAATAGTTATGAGAAATAAACTCAGCAGAATAAAACTTTTGACAATGCCCATTGAAAGCCACATGAAACTATTCCAGGGAGGAGATGCTAGCAGGGGGTAAGGATTGGTACCAATTGCGAGCATCTCCTGCTAACGCGATCATGAACATATTTAATAATACATCCTCATGATGTATTTCCCATTGATGCATGAGTTCATGAAACTCAAGGAGATGCTAAGCAGGGTTGTACTCTTTACGATCTCTAAATATGGGCAAATAATCACCCCGTTCATTTGGAGTAGGAACAACATTAGGAAAACTAGGAACCAAGGATAAATTAAAAGGAGCATACCTTTGTTCCAATATTCTTTCCATTTCGAACCATTGGAGTCACCAATTGATTATTTAATCATGGAGTCAACAGGTGAATGATATGCAGTCTGAATGTGTCTGGTATTTTTTCACCATCAAAGACTAGATATGATCGTTGTCAATCTCCCATGGAACTTTCAAGCTGAGAAAGTAGTTGATAAAATCCTTCTCCAAAAAGTTCTCTCGGTCAGCTCGGGTGTGCTAGAGGCAGCCACAACTGAAAAAGTGGAGTTGACACAGTGGAGTCACCAAGTGAAAATGAAATTTTCAATGGTTATGATATCTTATGAACCTTCAGAATCAGAAGCTCATTATCATTCTACCCAGGGATAATTCTTCAATTTGTTCCCTGGCAGCAGCACAAGAAATGTTAAGACTAGAAGTCACCCTTCGATTGCATAGAGGATAAGCCCTGTACCCATCAGATTTTTATGTCACGGGTTGGTTTTAAAGAGGTCATATGGGAACAGACTCAAGATGATATCGTTTTTACTCAGAAAACTAGACTGGTATGGACCTATAGGTGAGGTCTTGATTAAATTCAATCAGTAAGTTGGAGTAAGGGTGAGTAGGAGGAATATTTAGTGAGAAATGTGTAGAGGTCCACTAGGAAAATCATATTTTCTAGCAGCCTAAGGAGGAAAAAATTAAACACAAGTTCCTCCTGGATTCAAATTTCAAGGAAGCTGAAAGAAATCATAACAGTACTATAATCAAAGATTTATCATAATACAGTTACAACAATCCATGTGAATCAATCAAACATGAACTCTCTCAATATCAGAGGAAAATAATATGGATTAAGAAAGATGACTTATATTAACCAAGATGTCTCGAAAAACAAATACATAAATAGAGAAATATTACAATATAGGAGAACTACTCAACCATTCCCCCTTTTACAAAATATTAAAACTGAGTATATATACTCAAAAATGTTGCAACTAATAGGAGTTTGATCGCACCCGTTCATTCAAAGTTTCCAGTCGACGCCCTCTATGTTAGACTATGTAGGCCTCCTTATGTCAGACATGAGATAGGCGCAGTTAGGTGTTTTATAGAAAATATATCAAGGAGGAAGCTTTAGGTAGACAGTCTGCCTTTATGGATGATCTCTGTAACACTTTCCATTTATGGGGTGAGACGAGGTCTCAACTCTCAACCCCATATTCAATAACTTCCTCCATTAGGATCAAGACAAGGCCTGATGCCCATGAATGTTTCCAGGTAGTGCCCACAACTTTTTCAAGTCAATCTTGATGCCTCAAGGCTCTGCAGATCCTCTTCTATGACCAAATACAGGCGTTCTCAGAAACTTGAGCTTCAGGCACCAACTCTTTCTTCATCACTCCTTTGTGCTTGTGACCTCGGGCCGTGACCTGGCGCTTATCCCATATGATGGTTTGGTATCTCACACTTCGGGATATTTCACATTACTTGACTATAGATTCCTCGATTCCCGAATGATGAAAACACTCCTCTCAGATCGACGGTCGGATTTTCTATGCATTTGATGGTCGCGATTGATTCCTTGAAAACCTGAGTCACCAATCATGCGTTGGGTTATTAGCTTTCTTCTTGGGCCCACCTCCTATGTGACCTCACTATGACTTGGGGCTTACCTTCAAGGCACTTTGGGACTTCAGGAGCTTTGGGCGTCGGCCCTTCGGGACTTTGCAAATGTTTCTCATTTCAAAAATATCGAAGTAAAACTCCTAGAGTGACATATATGATGACACGTGGCTCTTGTTGATCAATGGCTTAGATCTATTTCGAGCCTTCGGCCACTCTGACAGCTACGGTAAATTCGTCTCTTTGGCAGCCTTGTGTAGGCCACTAACTTGGACAACTTGCTTGCCTTGACAACTATATGTGATAAAACTTTGTTTGGTGGTGAGCACAGGAGGTTATATAGAGAGGTAAGGTTAGCCAACATAGTCAGTGATCGTCAGAACTCAATCAATCACCCCATTTATTCTGTTTAGGATGGGATTGGTTAGTTTATTTTTCATTTAGATGATGATGAACCTGAAATATCAGTTAGCCAGCGTAGAGATCAGCCAAGTAATGGTCAACAAAACAAGTTGTGGAATATGTATTTCAATGGCTCTTCATTAAAATATAAATACGACACAAGTATTCTCCTCATTTCCCCTTCAGAAGAAGTTATAACCCTCTCTTATAAGCTAGAGTTTGAGAATACTAAAAATATAGTTGAATATGAAGCTCTAGTATTAGGATTGAGGGATTCCAGAGACATGGCCATTGAATTCTTAGCAGTTTTTGGTTGTTATAACTTGGTCATCAATCAAGTGAGGAGTATCTATAAATCTAAGCAATATAGGCTCAAGCAGTACATGAACGAGGTATGGGAACTGATCGATAATTTGTTTCTAGCCTTTAACCTCTCTTTCATTCCCAAAGAACAAAATCAAAAAGATGATTCTTTGGCCTTAGCTTCCAACACGTTCATGCCTCCCATTGGCCCAAATATTAAACATCAGGTGTAAATTAGACATAGAACAACCATACCAAACAACATAAAGCACTAGCAATTATTTAGTGATGGTTTAGAGTTGTAGATATTTCTTCACGCCATTGATTAATTTTCCAATATCTCAATTGATCACGAAATTCAAGAAGATGAAAATGAGAAATTAGAAGATCAACAATCTTCTCATCTGCTGAAGACAATGGTTGTTCATGATATTTTGGAGCTGAAAACTAATCACATTCCTATAGGAATAGTACCATTGGAAAGATTGTTCAAAACAATGATGTTTACAAAGGAGCTACCATGAAGAATCAAGAAGAGGAGGTGACATAGTGCAATATTGGGACCACTGAGAATCCCAAGATCATCAAGTTGTCCAAAGCATTGGCTACAGAAAAAAAAGGCAAGTATGTCACTCTCATTAAAAAGTTCGTTGATACTTTTTCATGGTCCTATGAAGATTTGAAGACATTTGATACTGACATCATTCAACACAAGATCCCTCTAAAAACTAGCTCCAAGCCATTCAGACAGAAGATTAGACAATTTAATCCCATGTTAATGTCCATAATTGAGAAAGAGCTAAAAGGAATGTTGGATTACAAGATTATTGTACCATTGAGGTATTCAAACTTGGTGGCCAACTTAGTACCTTTAAGGAAGAAGGGTGGGGAGGTATGCTTGTGTGTTGATTTCAAAAATCTAAACAAGTTCTCCTTGAAGGAAATTTACCCCCTCCCCAAGATGGATCATATTTTACAGAGGGTGGTAGGTGCACACATAATTTACTTGTTGGATGGATACTCTGGTTATAACCTGATAGCAGTTTGTGAGGAAGATAAAAAAAATACAACATTCACCACCCCACGGGGAACATTCATGTATGAAAAGATGCTACTTGGGCTCATGAATGCAGGGGGCACTTTTTAGAGGACCATGGACATAGCTTTTGTGGGGGATAAAGACAAATTTATGGTCATATACCTAGATGACATTACCATTTTTTAAAAGTTCGATGAGGAACATTTACAGCATTTGGAGAAAGTTTTCAAGAAATGCAGGAGGTATGGGATGTCTCTCAATCCTAGGTAGTCTCACTTTTCCATGCCATAAGGGAAGCTCCTGGGACACATCATATAATTCGGAGGCATAAAAATTGATCCAAAGAGGGTTTGTGCCATTCAACAAATTGAAATTCCCAGAAATAAAAAGGTTTCCCAGTCTTTTATTGGTAAGATAAACTTCCTCATATGCTTTGTGCCTAATTTTGCTGAAATTTTTAAGCCTATTACTAACATGTTGAAGAAAGATGCTGTGATAAAATGGTCTTTGGAGGAGAAATCATATTTCCAAACAATCAAGAAAGATTTAGTTGAAGCACCTGTATTGGCCATCCCTGACTATACCAAAGATTTCTTCATCTTTTCCTTTGCCTCGAATGAAACAATTTTTGTTGTACTGTTGCAGAAAAAGGAAGAAGGGCATGAGCAGCCAATATAATTTTTTAGCAGAGCCCTCCAAGATGTTGAGCTCAAGTATGATATATTAGAGAAATAGGCTTATGCACTGGTCAAAGCACTCAAGGCCTTTAGGGTTTATGTGCTACAGTCTAGCATAATGAACTTTGTTCCTATAAGCAGTGTCAAAGAGATTTTGGTCTAGCCAGAAAACGAGGGGAAAAGAGGAATATGGATTGTCAAACTATTGGAGTATGACTTGCACATAAATCCCACCAAGATGATCAAGGGGAAAGGACTGGCCAAACTGCTATCAAAATCAAACTGCAAGGCGATGAAATTTCATCAAACCTTCACCCAATCTGATGCACCCATCATACAACCTGGACAAGACAACTTACAGGTATTTGAAACCTACTCCTCTTTGCCTTGGTATTAAAAAATCATCTATTTTCTACAACATTTTGAATGCCCCCAAGATGTGAAGAAGGTGAAATCCAGGTCTCTCAAATTGAAAGATATCAAAATCTGCATCTCGAACCAGAACCTGTATTGGAGAGATCCTGCTGGCATCCTGTTAATATGCCTTGATGAAAATGAAGCTAAAAAAGTCACAACAGAAATGCAGAGAGGAGTGTGTGGAGGGCACCATCATTGGAAGGCCACAACTCTCAAGATCCTGGGGGAAGGATATTATTGGCCCACCCTTTTCTCTGATATCTTTGTCATTGTTAGAGAATGCAATGAATGCTAGATGTTTGTAGGGAAATAGAAGTTACTATCACTGCCCCTGAAACCTATCAATGCCAGTAGTCCATTTCAGGAATGGGGGTTAGACTTCATAGGAGAAATAAATCCACCCTCTAGCGGACAACACAGGTGGATCCTCACTGCCACCGACTACTTCACCAAATGGATTGAGGTTGTGCCCACCAGGAATTCCACTGAAAAGGTAATCATGAATTTCCTGGAAACTAACATTTTTTCCAGATTTGGTTGCCCCAGTAAGCTTGTAATATACAATAGCCAAGCATTCAAGTCCAAAGCCATGATTGAATTATGTGGAATTCACAAAATTTCCTTGACACATTCCACACCCTATTACCCTCAGGGAAATGGCCTAGCAGAGTCATCAAACAAGACTCTCATAAGGATCATTAAAAAGTTGTTGATTGAAAGAAAAAAATTCTGGGACTCTAAACTCAAATATACCTTATGGGCTAACATGGTCAACACTAAGAAGTCTCTAGGAACCTCACCATTCCATCTTTTTTATGGCATAGACGTTGTTTTTCCTACTCAGCTCGGTATTCCAGTTCTGAAATTCTTGAAGGAGTATATTGAGGAACCCAATGACATCCAACAGAGAATCTTCCATATTATAGAATTTTAGCAGAGAAGAGAGGTGTTTGATTAGAGAAAATAGGCATACTAGAGAAAGATCAAATCAGTGTTTGATAAGAAAACCAAAGAAGGAGATTTTTCAAGAAGGTGACCTGGTTTTAAGGTGGGATTCCAGAAGGGATGACAAGTCCAAGCATGGTAAATTTGAAAACCTTTGGTTTGGCCCTTTTAAGGTGGTTGAAGTTCTGAACAACAACACATTCATCCTGCACAATCTAGACGATACAAATATCTTTGGAGGCCTAGTGAATGGGTGTTTTCTGAAACACTATTTTGTTTGAGAATGGGGGTAGGCCCCCCTTGTACCATAGACACTCTTTTTTTATTATTTCTTTTGATTAGTTAGTTGTGTGAATAAAGACTCTATATACCAATAAGGAATTGGGGTGTAGTTTCAGTTTTTAATTCAATAAAATGCATGGCTGAGGGACAATAACAGATACGCAGGGATGGTAGACAGAAACGAGGGTACGTGATGAAAGGTAAGAGAAGTTATCTAATCTCAAGGAACCGATCTACAGTTCTTATCACCTCACAGGGACGAGTTATCACCAATTGGAGCCAATGTTTTAACCTATGTCTTCATCCCCTGTGTCTCCTCTCTTTTTCCCTATGCCTTCATCAATTTTTCCTTTCCTGGTGGTTAAGTTAGTTTTCCACTACTGAGTGTCTTGGCCCTTATTCATTTTTGAGTCTTCGGACATTTATGTTTCTATTTTTCAGAAAGGATAAAATACATGTCATATTTGTTTCAGAATGCTTGTTATCATGTGCACCATTGATTGAGCTCACCGAAGGTCTGCTAAGCCTTTTCTATGGACAAGAAATGTCTGTGCACATAACACAATAATCTAGAGCAGCAAATTTTGGGCTTAGACTGTGGGAACGAAAAGGTTAATTTTCAAAGGCGGAGATCCATCAGGTCAAATAGATCAACGACTCTCGTCCATTCAGGTTGCAAAATCACGCGGCTTTTAATATCAAGTTCGAAGTACTAAGTTCCCAAAGACCTGAAGCCTCTGAAGAGCCGAAGATTTGAAGTCCCGAGAACCTGACATGTCACTTCAACGATTTTGCTTCAAGATTTTTCAAGCATAACATTCATAAACTCCCAAAATCCAGAAGCCTATATTTTCGAAGAAAACCTGGACCGTTCGTCGGTCACGACACGCGACAATAGATCATTCACTTTGGGGATTTTCCTCTGGGATATTTTCATGTTTCACATTCAAAAGTCCCAAAGAGCCAAAGAACCGAAGTCCTGAAGTAAATGTAGACCATCCATCAGAGGAGAAACATGGCAGCAGATATTCCACTTTAGATATTTTTCTTTGGGAGGATTTTCATGCTTCACATTTGAAACTCCTGAATCTGGGACTTTCAAAGAGAATATGGACCATTCATTTAGCATGAAACACGACAGCATATCGTCACTTCATAGATTTTCCTCCGGGAGATTATTCATGTTTCGTATTCAAAAATTCTGAAGCTTGAAAGTTTGAAGTGAATCTGGACCATTGATCCCAAGTCAACGAGAACCGTCGATCCTTGCAGTAGGTAAATATCACCTGAATCACAGATCCTCATCAAATCGACGACCATGCTTCATTGTGGGGACGCAAACTTCTCGAGCGTTAATTTTCCTAAGCGGTCCCAAAATTGGAGCCATAGTATTTTTGGAAGGGTACGTGGAATCTTGTGGTTGATTGTCGGCCCAAAGGCGGTCTGGATCCAAACCAACCTCAACAACTCCCACAATCACATGCTTGAATGATGTCATATCACCATGTCATCTCCACGTCACTTCCACTCATACCACTCATTACTCTCGCTCCTCTCACTACCCGACACTTGTCCTTCGTTAACCCTCACACTGATCTCCATCGACAGTCATCCACCTCTTTAGATCAATGGGCCTTGTCACAACTCGGACCCCCCGACCATTCTACCTTTAACGGTAGGGGGGGGGGATCAAAGCAAGTGGTTTTCCCATCACAGGCCCTACCTAACATGGAATCTCCTCAAAAAATCGGACCCCCCCCTTCTCTAATCCGCTAGCCACCTACCCCCCCCCTCCGAGTTCCTCCTAGGTTGTTTTTCAATACTGCCTCCTCTCCCCATTCGCCACCTGTTCTCCACTAAATTCCCAACCTATATACACCTCCTCTCCCCACGTTCCACCTGTATCCTTCACTACATGTTGCCAACTCCATACTCTCGATACCACAATCGTATTCACACCTCCTCTCACTTTGACATATTTCTTCACACGTCATCTACACTCGTGCCCATTCATCTCATCTCCTGATTGGATGCTCACCTCCACATCCCCCCTCATGCCTGATGAGCCGACAACCATTCAAGAAATATATTTCACAGGTAAAGATGGCATCTGATACGATCAATACAGAGTGTGCTTGGGTTCCAAAATCTCAGGCATAGTCAGAGATTTAAATCTCAGTCATAGGTCTATGCAAGACTTCAACAAACTCTTCTCATGTAGTTGGTTATCTCCAGTGGCCTCCAACAGATCGTAGACATGTCTTCATTCAACATAGATCTCTTCTTTGTCACTCTGAGGCCTATTTTCATCCACTCAGTTCCTCCAACACATGCATCAGTTCTGTAGCAGAGACAATAGTATTTTTATTTGATTGAGTCCATCATTTTCCTAGATAAATGTGAGAGTGGTATTTTGTGTGTAATAAGAACCACTCTTGTTGATTAAGTCCAGTATATTATTAAAGTTAATTATTTGATTTATGAATAGTTCCCTAAATTTAGGACTCAGTCCCCTAAGGATGAGATCCTCTGCAACTCTTTTATATAGTTAGTTTTTGGATATTGTAAAGGTCGGATTTTTGAGGAAAGAATAGAAATACAACAGATCGATTGGACCCGTTTTATGCATGGATTGAAGCTCTCTACTTGGTGAACATAATCTTTATGAAAATGTTTTGTTCAACTCTTCATGTGTTTTCATTCTTATCTTGAATACAATTTTTGATATGTGAAACGTCCATTTCATTTCCTTTCAGCTATTATACGACTTATTTTTACTGATATGCAACCTGCCAAACAACTAATGCTTTGGTGAGGATTTGTTTTATGCAACCTGTGGGATTTATTGTGTTTTGATACATGTTTGGTGTCTTTAAATGATATTTTAAGTATTGAATTTCTTGCAGCAGATTATTCATTGAGTAGTTTGTTGTTTCCCTCTATTTTCTATTATTTCACTGGTCTTTCATTAGTGTATCATTGGCCAAGGAGGGACCTCATCCATATCATTCTGCCAAACCAACCTTGCCTTTTTCTTGATAGAATAACTCTCTAACCAACCAACAAAAAGTTAAAATAAACAATAATTCTAAACTGATAGGTGGCCTAGCTTTGCCTTTTAGCAGTCAAGTGCAGACCTTAGGACGAACACCTCCCATGCGTCAAATAGGTGTGCACTATTTTATTACTTCCATGGAATATGTAATGAGATGTGTTGAAATTGCACCAATGAAATATTGTAGAACAGAGACAACGAGGTGATTCATTTTTGAGAATGTAATTACCAAATTTAGCTATCCAAAAGTGCTAAAAGTGCTAACAAGGCCATTCAATAACTCACTTAGGAGTTCATGATCCATCACCATAAGATCACTATCTATTATCCTCAATATAATGGTACTATTGAACCTTTTAATAAAATTTTAGAGCATTCTTTAACCAAGATTGTTGTGCGTGCCCATTCAATGGGTGCACGCAAAATTGGAATGCCATAAATTTTAGAGCTTTCTTTAACCATGATTTTTGGATAGAATGATATTTTTGTGCAGACATTCCAGTTTTTCATGTCCCAAGCCTATGCACGAGGATTGATAAGGAGTACACATTAGACCGTGATTTTATATTGTGCACCAAGTACAAGGTCTACCAAATGTGCGTCGGTCTGAGTCTTTGGATGCACACCAGAAATCAAGAAGACACACATAAAAATCAAGAAGGGAATCATCAAGAAATCTCCTTGAATGATTACTGCTAGCAACACAAGGGAACATAGAGGACACAAAATATGAGCAAGCAAGGTAGTTAAGTTTTCCCCAATTCCAGAAAGGATACATGGAATGTAGATAGGTGACAAAAGTGCGCAAGGTTGTTATCCAATAAATCAAGTGGAGAAGAGATGAGAGAGACAGAGCTCCAAATCTAAGAAAGATATAAAAGGAAGCAAGGACAATGAAGAAAATATTACTAATCCAAAAGGTTACTCTCTCAGTTCATTCATAGTGTCATTTCTTGTTTTTCATTATTGAAGAGATACTTCTAAGACTTTGTAGTATTGTAATGTCTCCATTTGTAGTATGGGTCTGTCACCTATGAATTATCTTAAAGGATTCACATGGCGTAATATATCATAAATTTGGGAAATTATCCAAAGATATATGAAACTCTATTGTTTTTGGTATATAATTTTCTTAATGTATGTATATTCTTGATGGAATGGAGAGATTAATAAAGATGCAACAATTTTGATCTATCATGTGTTACTTATGTGGTATTTGGATGTGTTTGTGTGTTTATTTTTTCATGTTAATAATAGTAACTTGTCATCTATGGAACGTATAAATTTTAACTTGGATGTATCTTTGTTTGTTTGTCCCTTCATCCCTGACACAAGACCAAATGCTCTATGTGATCCTCATTGTGCCTTGGGTGAGACCTTCTTCAGACTTGGTTGAGGATTGATATGTCGATTCTTTGGGGGTTTTGTTGGTCAATTCTAGAGGAACATTGGGTCTTAACCCCCCAACATTAAGAAGGACACACATAATTGTGAAACAACCCAACAAGGAATGCACATTCATTCATAAAAAAAATTAAAATAATGCACGTGCTTTAGGAACATCCTCGCATTTCTAAAGTGCACACACTTTATTATGAACAATAATGTGTGCATGTTCCCGTTAAAATAAAATCTCTCTCTCTCTCTCTCTCTCTCTCTCTCTCTCTCTCTCTCTCT
>JZKD02S1720464.1:147674-162315 GCA_000966675.3 Picea glauca
GGAGAGGGAAGAGAGAATGAGATAAAGGGAGGGGGGGAGATATGGGTAGGGAGAGAGAGAGATAGGTAGAGAGATAAAGAGAGGTGGGGGTAAGAGAGAAGGGGATTAGGAATAAAAAAATGAGGGAGAGAGAGTGTGGAAATGGTGGGGGTGAGGGAGGGAGGGGGAGAGATAGTATGGTGTTATAACCCTAATTTGCACCAAACATACTTAACTGACATCGAGCCATCCCACATGTCTTCTTTTCCAAGCCAGTACTGAACAACTCTAGTTAAAAAAACCCTCTTTATAAAGGCCCACATGCCCTGCTCCATTACTGCAAGCGTGTACACACTGGTTGCTCCAATACAGCCTGTGTGTACCTACAAAAGCATGGAAAAAGGAAAGTTGCTGACGGAACACACAGCTTTGAGAAAGTTAACTAAACCTTTTGGCCATGCATGGCCGATCATTTGACCAAATACCTAGCTCCTTCTAGCCTATAAAAGAAGGGGTAAGGGTCCCATTTGAGAGGAGGGAAAATCATAGTAAAGAGACTATACCCAATTGAGCATTCCCCTTGTCCCAACCTTTAGCCATCAATGTGCAAAGAGAAATATAGAGAAAAGAAGTTGGAGGACAATTGAAGAGGAGCCCAGGACTAGGTTCATGGAGGAGTCGTCAACTTCATCATTGTAAGTTGCTTTAGTGAAGTTAATAATAAAGAAGTACTTTTCCCATCCCACCATATAAGGTTTTCATTGTTTATTGTGTATATGTTGATTAAATATCTAACTCATTAATCTGTAGATCAAATGCATGTGGAGTTTTTTGTTTATCTTTTGTGAATGAAGGTCAGACTTGGGAGGAGAGTTACAGTCAAAGAGAAACCAAGCGTGAAGAAATATCGATATAAAACACCGGAAATAAGGTATGTTCACTTGATCTTCTTAACTGTGTATTTTATTAAGAATAATGGGGATTAGGTCCGGGATGATGGTAAAAAGTAGGAATCTTTAGGTCTTTTCTGCATGCATGATAAAACCTTAAGTGCAAGTCCGTAGGAGGGATTCCCACCCACAAAAAAATTGTCGACCATACTGGGGACTTCTAGGGTTTCTGGGAACATTTTTTCTTGGGTATTTTTAAAAACTGGTTTCATTCCTTGTTTTTAAAGTTTCTGCAAAAGTCTGAGCTAGCAGAGTTTCTGGTCTTCCATACCAATTATCTTTGTTTTTTTTATTGAATGCATTTTTTTTCTTTGAGACCCACAGAGGTACATGTGGCATGTATAAGGTCTACACGCATGTACCCACACCCTACCTTCACACAGCCCGCATGTACACGCTAGCTGAGGAAGTGTCAGTCGCATGTATGATTTCAGAAAATTTGTTTTAGAGAGGCAGTCATCCTCTCCCCTGTCAGAAGTAATTCTTCTCAAGGGTTTTCTGGAACTCATTCTAGTCTTTGTTGTTTTCATTTTATAGCTTAGGTTTCACCTCAGATTGGTTTTTGCTATGAAATTTTCTTTGAATTGTTTTCTTTTTTCTATCTAAAAGAGTGTCTGGTCCTCAATACCAGTAGTCTCTGCCAGTGCTTGATTGCTTTTATTTTCATTTTTTGAAGATTTGTATAGGTACACACGGCCTGCAGAAGGTCTGTACACATGTACACGCACTCTGACCTTACACAGCTCGCATGCACACACTAGTTGTCGAACTATCAACAACGTGCCTATTGAGAAAATTGTTGTTTAAGGAGGGGCAATCATCCTTTCCTTTGTCAAGAGTTATACCTCTCAGGTTTTTTGGTCTTTGTCATAACGGTCAGTAACTTAGGTTTGATCACAGTAATAGCTTTCTTTGTCATTAAGTTTTCCTTAAAATGTTCCTTTTATAAGGTTTTTAGACAAGTGTGAGATTCCCTTTTTAATCTGCTTGTGTGTTGTTTTTAGAGAGACTCTTTGTGATATGTGCTTAGGCCAGAGGTTTTCTTGGTATTTACTTGTTGATATTTTTCCTTTTTGCTTTGTGAGCATTCAAATGGAAAAAAATAAAATTATTTCTTTGTTTGGTTAAATAGTGTTGGTTTGCATTAGTAACCAGAAAAAGTATTTTCTTTCATAAATTCTTGATGGTTTACTTAGACAATAAGTAGCTTGTAGTCGAGTGAAATCCTGTTTTGAGTCTGTTGTTCAAAGATCTTAGAAATTTTTATTTTGAAAATTTGATTAAGATTTGAGTCAAGAAGAAGTTATTTTGTTTCCATCTTTCTGTTTATTTTTCTTTCGTCTTTCAAACATCACTAGTTTCACTTTCATAACCTTTGACTTAAGACAAGTCATAAAAATTAATGCTAAATCTAAAAATAATTAGACTTTTTATGTTTGTAGGGTCAACCAACTAGTTTAGGGTTAGGCCTTGAATTAGGTTGGAAAGGAAACTCTTCAAGGCCATTAAATCAAATATTGGAGTCTGAGCTAGGGACTGTTAAAAGTCTAGTGTTGTGAAAGTTATCCGAGACCCCCCTCTAACACAGGGGCTAAAAACGAGGTCACATGCGGAAAGGTAGCAGATATAACCACTCCAAATCCATACCAATCGTAGTGGAGAACACATATAGAGGGCTTGTCTTGGGATTCCGTCGATTGAATTTTCCACAAAGCTTTGTGGGTCTTGAATCCATTTGAGGTCCTCGATTGTCTTCCAGAACACTTGCTTTCGATACCCTTGACAAGTTTTGGGCTCGATACCTTGTTCATTGTGCTCTACCCAACTGTCGACTGTACCCTCCTGGTGACTGTTCGCGCGCTGGCAACCTAGTTGCCTATCTTTTTTAGGGACATACATAGGTGATTGTGGGGTATACTGTGGTACCTAGGATATAAATTGGGCCACGCTTCACAGATTATACCCGAAGGGTGTTTCCATGTTCGAGTTGCACTTGCACTGATAAGTTTCTCTAGTGTTGGTTGTTGTAACTGTTCTTCCAACTAGTTTAGTGTTTGCTTGTTTTATCTTGTAGGGACTTTTCTAGTGTGTGTTGTTTTTGAATGAATAGAAATCCCTAGTGTGTCTTTGATCTTCTCACATAGTGGAGGATCACGAGCTCTGCTGGTCACGAAGGCTTCTGGGCCTCCCACCGGTTACACTGGAGCCACCCCCGCCATTGCTAAGGCGAAAGCTGGACCAACAAGGGTCTTTTGAAGTGACCGGGTCACTGGAAATTACACCTGACCAACCTCTGTTAAAGGACCTTTCGACACCTTTAAAGAGGATGGTAATGGAGGAAAATCCTATCTCTTCTTCTGGGAATCTTGATATTCCCATCACGATTGTCGTCACAGGGGGTGTTCCACCTCCTACCCCACTGTCGCCAGTCCGAGCCACCACGGTCTCGACTTCCTCTACCTCAAGAAGTGGCCTGATCCCGTCTTTGGCGACGACTACTGCTCCTTTCACATAGAATGTGACAGGCCCTCCATTCTCATACGGGATGCCTAGCATAGGTACCATCTGTGTACTATCTTACTCCACTTTACAGACTTTAGATCTGGGGGAAGGGAGCTCTAACGCTCCTCTGCAAGGACCCATGGGGGGCACTTCAGCTCCTTTTAACACTTTCCCTTATAGAGGAGGTCATATACCTCCTTCGTCCCCTTCACTCGGTGGTACCCACCAGCAATCTGTCAAACCAAACACACGCCATAGTTAAATTGGAGTAGGGAGTCAAGGAAGACCTTCTCATAATATGCGGGTAGGGTCAACATTATTTTCTTTGTTTGGTGCGTTTGGTAAAAATGATTTCTCGTCAGCTTATTTCCCAATCGGGGGAAACCCCAGTTATGGCCAACCTAATCCTATGCAGGGTACTATTCCTACATGGAAGGAAAACCCAGGAGCTTATTCTGCATCAGGACCTTAGAATTCTTGGGAAGGATCAGTTCCCTCATCAGGAATGTCGATCTTGGGCAATTATTTTCACAACCAATGGAACCCCAAACAAGGTGCTATGCCTATGCCCATGGGATTGGCATGGGGAAACCCTTCCCAAAGTCCTTCGAATGTAATGCATGCCCAACCATCTACGTCCTATTTCAGGAATCAGCCGATGATGTCTCCTCACATGCAAAATATGTACGTTGGTCATGGCCATGGTTTTTACCAAAACCCCGGCTAGCAACCCAACTTTTCTTGGCAACCTAGTGCCAACAAAACTCTAGGCCCCTTTTTCCATGGTTATTAGCAACACTAGCCAAAGAAACCTTTCTTGGAAACCTTACAGTTTCCAGACTTGACAATATTGTTGAACGACCCCATCTGTCACGATCCACGTTAGCCTCCTATGATGATTAAATTGACTTCGGACATACGAAAGTTCGAGGCCAATCCTAACGAAGATCCTGGGGATCATGTGACCACCTTCCATCTTTGGTGCTCATATAATTCATTGAAATATGACTCCTTACAATTGTGATTGTTTCAATGCACTCTCATCAGGAATGTTGCAAAATGGTACATTGAGCTTGACCGCTCGAGATATTCTTCCTTCGGAGAATTGGGAATGGCATTCCTAAACCATTTCTAATTACCTGTGAGATATGATGTCGACACAGAATTGATGGCCAATTTCAAACAGACAAAAGTGGACCGTATCTCTGACCACATCCGAGAGTGGAGACGCCAAAAGAGATTGATTAAGGTACCAGTCCCACCAACATTCCTGCTTGAGTGGTTCCTTAAGTATTTGGTCCCACAACTATCCAAAGACGTCACAACGTCGGGAGTGTTTTCCGAAGAATATGCCATCATGAGAGCTCAATATCTTGAGCTAATTTATTCTCAGTCTGATTTACTGTACGAGGTTTTGCCCAATGCACCATGATCCATACTTGATAAAACTAGACAGAGAGTCGAACCACATGCCGATGGTATTGTAGGTTCAACACAAACCAAGACTGTTGAACAACTGACAAAACAAATGCAACAATTGTCTATACAACATACAGTAGCCAGCCAAACTACTATTTTGGTTTCTCCCCCTACCCAAACATTGGATGTACACAGTGTGCAATCAACAAATCCAAAGGCCACCCAACATCCCGATGGAAAGAAAAAACAATGAAATAAGGGTAAGGGGGATAAGAAACCCACTAATAATGTTGGAAGGGGAAACACTGAAAAATGGAAGGCAAAGTATCTGTGTAACCTATGCGTATAGGACCACTCGACCCACCAGTTCCCTCATCTTGCAGAGGCCCAAAAGTTTGTGACACAGCAAGAGCCTGTTGTGTTAACGAATCCATTCCAACATAGGAAAAACCTAACCCAAGCCTCTACAAGTGTGGAAGGGGAAGACCGTGTGTGTTGAAGGAGAATTATTCTACGCATCTCTCAACTACAATCTATTGCTAGGTAGGAGTTTGACATATTCCATGCAAGAAATGGTTGCTACTATTTTTTGGGTCTTGTTTTTTCCACACAAAGGTTGGATCATGACCATTGATCAATTATCCTTCTCCAGACCTGACCCTTCATTGGGGGCATCCATGGTCCCGATGATTGACAATCCCCAACCAGGCGTCGTTAACGTAGGGGTTGGTTTGTGCCCATCCTTGATGGGTACTTTCGATTACCCGCTTCCTCAAGGAGATGTCAAGTTTGTATTAGACCACCATAAGGTTTAGATTTTCCAATTTTTATCATTTAGGACGCCTTTCTTCACTGATCCATGGATTCTTCCTTCCCCATCGGCCACGATGGAAGGAACAAGGCACCATGGTATGTCCATGCCCTTATCTATGACAGAGGTAGCATAATATTTAGTCCAACAAGCTTCAGCCGACACTGATCCGACTCCTGCACAAGAGTTAGATCCGATCCCATAGCCTATTTGGTCTCAAGGTTCCCTCACTGCTACCGATTCATTAGACTTAGTCTTGCCCTCATATGAAGCAATCATTGAAGCAATGACTAGTCCAGACAAACCCTGGGACGATATCCATCATAGATCATACTTCCTCCTAGAGTTAAGCAGAATCGAAGCAGGGGAATTCACCTTGACTATGACTGGAGATAGGTCTTTTTCTATCAATCCCTTCGCTACACATGAGGTTTATGCCGAGGGTAATATGGCAACTATCACTGAAACTATACCGATTAATATCTCTAGAATCCATGGCATCGTGGAGAATGTTTTCGTCGGAGCTGACTGTTCCCTCAACGAGATTCAAATCTACATAGACTTATTTAAATAATTTTGCGACGTTTTTTCTTGGTCTTATGAGGAAATTCTAGGCATCGATCCAAAAATAATCGAACTTGAAATCACAACTTATTCGGATGCTAAGCCAATTCGGCATAAGATTCATCCAGTTAATCCTAGGAAAGCAGTAACCATTCAGGTTGAAGTCAAGGAACTTCTCAAAGCCGGTTTTATCTATCCTATCCATTTGACCCAATGGGTTTCAAATCCTATGCTAGTTAACAAGAAACAGGGCACAATTCATGTATGTACAAACTTCTATGATTTGAACAAGGCCTGTCCAAAAGATAATTTTCCCACACCATTCATTGACTAGATCATTGATGAATGTGTAGGTTGCGAGGCATTTTCTTTCATGGATGTTTTTTCAAGATATAATCAGATACAAATCAAACCTAAAAACTAGCACAAAACCACATTCATTTGTCCATGGGGTATATTTTCCTATCATAAGATGCCTTTTGGTCTCAAAAGTGTTGGAGCTACCTTCCAGCAGGCCATGTCTTTTTCTTTCCATGATCTCAAGCATATAGTCAAAGCCTATTTAGATGATTTAGCATCACGATATTGCAAGAGAACGAATCATCTCACACACCTCCGACTTATCTTTGAGCGATGTCACTACTCCTATATTATCTTGAATCCAAACAAGTGCAAATTTTGTGTAACATCAAGACATTTGCTAGGTTTCATAGTGTCAAGAATAGGGATCATGGTCGATCCTCTCAAGGTTGAGGCAATAGTTTAGTTTCCTCTCCCATGCACAATCCTTCAACTTCAGAGTCTACAAGGAAAGAAAAACTTTTTGAGGTGTTTCATCGCCAACTATGCTGAGATCACAAAGGGATTTATGCTCTTACTGAAAAAAGACGTTCCTTTTCATTGGGATGATGCCGCTCAACGCTCCTTGGAATCATTGAAACATGCCCTCACAACTTCCCCTCTTCTTCGACCACCCAGTTACAAAAAAAAATTATTATTATACTTGGTTGTCGTAGAGTCAACCATCGGCATGGTCCTAGTTTAGGAAGTTGATTTTCTCTCAGAATATGTAATCTATTACCTGAGCCAAGGCCTAGTCGGACTAGAACTCAATTATTCTCATATTGAAAAACTTGCATTGGCAGTCGTCCATGTTGTCTAATGGTTCCGTCATTATGTTTTGTTTCGCAAGACCACCGTCATTGCCGTTGTAAATCCATTTCAATACGTGTTGACACGATGGGTAATTGGAGGAAAGATCAGTAGATGGATAGTCGTCCTATAGGAATTTGACTTAAATTTCATTTCGGTGAAATCCAAAAAGTCACTGGTCTTCGTAGAACTTATTTCAGAAATTTCGGTCGAGTCAGGTGATGTTGTGCCCGAAGAATTGCCTATTCGAGGAGATATGTTCCTAATAGCATCTTCATACCCCTGGTATGGAGATATTCTTGTCTATCTCCAGACTTTGAAGTGCCCCGCCTCTGCTTCTCATGATGAACGTCGCCGTATACGTCATCAGGCCAAGAATTATCTCATCCTTGAAGACACTCTCTATCGTCAAGGTGTAGATTGTGTTCTTCGTCGATGCCTCACTCATGAGGAAGTGGAAAACGTGCTTAACGATTGCCATGCTGGAGCATGTGCTGGTCATTTGTTTGGGTTGGAAACAACCCAATATATTTTACGAGTTGGTTACTTCTGGTCGACACTAATCAAAGATTGTATCGAATCAGTCAAGAAGTGCCACCCATGTCAGATCTTCTCTTGGAATATAAGGGCACATACCACTCCCATGTTTCTCGTCATCACAGTTGGTCCTTTCACCAAGTGCGGGATTGATTACACTACATGCAACCCTCCTTCAGCAAGGGGGCACCATTATATCATTGTAGTCGTAGACTACTTCACAAAGTGGGTTGAAGCTATGCCAATGTTTAAAGATGATGGAGAGACTGCATCTCTCTTTTTGATAATCGCAAGGTTTGACATCCAGAGAGAGATTGTCACTGACCATGGAAGTCACTTTCAGAACCAAATGATGATCGAATTAACATCAAATCTTGGGTTGCGGCAAGAACATTTGTCACCCTACTACCCCCAAGAAAATGGTCAAGTGGAAGATGTAAATAAATCTTTTAATACCATCTTACAATGAACAATCAATTTAGCCAAGTTAAATTGGCATTTGATGTTATACTCGGCATTATGGGATTACCGAACGTCTGTTAAGATTGCAACCGATTTCTCACCTTTTCAACTCATTTACGAGCTGGAAGCAGTCTTTCCTATAGAATGTCATATCTTGTCCCTAAAGTTGGAAGTACAGTTACTGCCAAACACTTCTCCACTTGAGGAGTGGTTATTATACCTTGAGTGACTCAATGAGTAGCTTCATGATGCGGCCCTGGCCAATGAGGCTCACAAACAAAAATTCAAGTGCCAGTATGATCGGTTCTTTCGTCCTGTGATTTTATCTGAAGGTGACCTTGTCCTGGTCTACAACCAAGATAAGGACTCCCTGGGGGCAGGCAAATTCAAACCCATGTGGTTCGGACCTTTCATCATAAAAGAAATTCTAAAAAATGGCACTTATCATCTGGTATACTTTGAGGGAAATGCTTTGGTAGAGCCTATAAATGGGCTCTACCTCAAGAAGTATTACTCATAGGTAGGTCACCTTGGGTAACTTTTTGTAACATATGTATAGTCTTTGTACTATCACTTTTTGGTTTCTTTTGGTTTTATGGACATGTTGTTTTTGATGTTATCTTTTGTCACTGTGGAAAATATCAAGTGAATCATAGGTTTTCGTTGGGTATGAAGACGATGCTAGCTGACACACTCGGAGGCTTGCCTCCACAGCTTGGGTGATTTTTACACCTCAGGGCCAGTTATTATCTTCAGGAGGTATATGTTTAGGCGACACCACAAACAATGTCGTCGAATACAGTACAATTACTGAGTTTCTTCGTGACACCCTGTCATTTGGTATCTCTCATCTCCGGATCTATTTAGACTCCCAGCTGGTTGTGTCTCAGTTAAATAGAGTCTACCGTGTTCATGATCTGAATTTACATCGACAATTCCTTAGGGTACATATCTTATAATGAAGCTTTGATTATATTACATATTTTCATGTTCCTAGGAGATTAAACCAAGTTACAAATACTCTAGCTAATCAAATCTTAGACTGGCATCTTGCACACATATAAAAAGGCATACACATGAACATGTAAATACATTTTTAAAGGAAAATATGATCCATAAGACATAAAAATACGTAAAAATCCATATATTAATCATCATAGTACATAGGTGGATGCAAGTGCCTCAAAACTATGACCAGTAATGAGTCATGGGTCTTATTCCCTCAAAACATATATACAAGTAGTGCTCTCGGAATGTGAAAAGTCTAGACTAACTAAGGTCAGGGTCTGTGGGCCCTGTTGTAATGATCAATAGTGTTTGCCAAACGTCGAAATAGTCGAACCCACATCCATGGTGCCCCCACTACATGAGGCTGCATAGATGGTGGCAGATCCTTAATCTCTGCCATGGGGACTATGCAAGTGAGCGAGGTAAAATTTCACTCAAATCATCTCACAACCCTCTCAGCCTCACCGACTGGAAGATCTCCTATTGTTGTTGGTCCCCCTGCAGTGGCGAGTGCGGCCCCTAGTCGAGGACGATGCATGTTCCTCGCATAATCCGCAGGTCGCACTGGTCCCACATCTTCACATAATAGACACATATCTGTCAAATACTCTGCTACAAAAAAATGATATATATAAAAAACGACATAAAAATTACATATGTTTCACAAAAAAAAAATGATGCAAAGTTACCCATCTCTCCTCGCTCCTCACTAGGAGGTACTAGTATTTCAGGGTCTCTCGAGAAATCAATCCTAGCATAAGGATAATCCTCTATGACTGGGATCTGTCACAAAAAAAAAGAAAAAAAGTTATCATCAAAGCACTCATTGGTCCTTCCTCCCCCCTATCGTGGCAGTAACACTGCCCATCTACATATCCCAGGAAGAGAAGCATGATGTCCCCGTACCACCTCTCGAGGACTGAAACTAGACACTCTTTCAAAGAAGAAAGAGAAAAGAATGGTTCCAAACCCAAAGTTCCTCTGATTCCGCGAACGACAATCTGTTAGTTGTCTCTTCATACAATCCAACAATGTGGTGCTCCAATAAAAAATATGTGAATTCAAGCACTGAACTGCACAGTTCATCTGTGCACGGGAAGCCTGATCTAGAGAGGTAGACCCTATAATATGCCTGATAAGAAACACTATAGCCTGCAGTGCTAAATCAAAGATATTATTATCAGCACTTGTGAGCTCGTCTTTTCTGTACCTGCCTCACAGTAGAGTCCAATCAACTATGATATGTTATGCGGCCTAGAGGGAAATGTACGTAAGTTGACTGGTTCCCCTCGTCGAGAGAGGCCATTCAAAAAGTATATGTCCTCGGTCATTGGCACCAATGACTTCCCTCCAACATAAATTCCTCTGCGTCGAGATGCCAATAATCAACCAAGGCATTCAGTAGCCTAGGTTGTGCTCGCATAAAAGGACATAGGAAGAATTTTAGAAGCCCACATTGCATTAAGGTAGCAATAGCATTGGGGTCTTCCTCGACCAATGCACTAATCTCCTAATGCTCTCTTTCCCTCCAGTGAACATACATCCTACAAAAAACCAAGTTCAGGAGGATTAACCCTTGCTTTTTAAAAAAAATTCCATTAAATAAAAGGTCCACGTGGGCTATAATGATGACAGTCGTGTGTACACGCGTGCAGTTTTTACTCTTCCCAAGTGTACATGCGGCCTGTCATTGGACACCCCGCATGGACCTAGGGTCGACGCCCCCCAAAAAAATGAAATTAAATGCATAAAGAAATATTTAATTTGCAACAGGAGAGAGTTTATACTTACTTGGTCCAAACAAATGGTCGTTTCGTCCACCGAAGCTCCCAGAATCAATTCTTTTCACAAGAGGCAGTTTTGGCTTTTAGTCAATTTTTGAATTAACAATGGTGATAATGAGCTACTAGATTCTATTTATAGAGGTTTTTTCTCCTTTTTTGTCAATTTTCGGCCCCTTTTGTCATTTTTTCTAAACTGAAACTCATTTAAGATGGTTCAGGAGTTTTCTCGGGATGATCATGGGAAATATTACTTTGGGTATTTGGAATTTTTTTTGAGAGTTGGGGCGTTTTGAAGGTCCTTTGGTAAAAGGTCATTTTCTCCAACTCGTTGCATTTAAGTCAGGATTCCACCTCCACTTTCTGCATCTCGATGTTTTTTCCGCTTTGCCATAGGATCAATCCCACCGAGTTGCGACACAGAACCCTCATCACTGCTTTAGAAGTGTCATAATTTGTTGGTAGAGCCTACCATAACATGGATGCCCTAGGTAGATCCTGGTTGCATGACGGTGTCCATGCTATCACTAATGACTATAGGCTCGGGAGTCCTCTGTAGATTTTCCCCTTATTATGAGTTTGAGCCTCATTTTCATGATTCCTTATCACTCTTGACCTCACCCTCGGGACTCTGAAAATATAACGGGTCTTCTTTTAATCCCTTTTCAGACCCTCTAAACACGAAAAGATTGTTGAGTGATCTTGTGGCCTTTCACGCTCATTAAACTAAAATTTGAAGTCACATCTATCCAGTGGTATTTTACCCCTTTTCCGGTCTGGACGGTCAACTATACGAAAAAAGGTATACTCTAGAGGCTTTGGATCTCTAAAAGAGTATTCTCGGGTATAATTTTAACCCTTCCTCAGGCCCGAGGAACTAAATTTATGAAAAAGGAACCCCCACAGAGTCCATAGTTAATCTCTTTTCAGACTCCCTAAAATTGAAAAGATCGTCGAGTGACCTTATTCTTTCACACTCATTAAAATGGTCCAGAAGAACATTCCTGATAGAGTCCATAGTTAAGATTTTTTTAGACTCCTTAAAAATGAAAAAATCGTCGAGTGATCTTGTATTTATCACACTCGTTAAAATGGTTTTGAATAGACGTCTTGTCAGTGCTTATTTACCCCTTTTTCTAACCGACCAGACTATCTTCAAAAAAGGTACCCCATTGGAGTCTCCTTTTACGTTTTTTCAGACTCTCTAAATATGAAAAGCCACCAATATTACCTTCTCTGGGCTCGTTAAACTTACATCGAAGGACATTACCATTGTGTGTTTTGTTAACCGTGTTTGCATACCTGCATCTTTGGTCTAATGCTGGCTCCATGTTTCTCTCAACTAAACCATCTGAAGCATGCCTTATACGCAAGCCCTATAGCACTTTGCCTCTGCGTCTTGACACCTTTGGCCCTATGAGGGATTTTTCTCAAGTGTCCTTACTTTGAACATCAGACTTGTCATTGGGCCTCGAACTCGTATGTTTGCAACACTCATCCCTCCTTTGTAACGTAACATTCTTTTATTCTTTTTCCAAAATTATTGAAAAAGACAAAAAAAAAAAATCAAATATACCCCAAAAAGAGGAAAGGAAAAGTATTTTCTTTGTATTGGAAGCACAATGAGTTGCCCTTGGATAAAGCACATCCTTCCCTTTGTTATTCAAGCCCTGGGATTTAATATGACCTTAGGAAGTTGTTCTCGCTACATTGAGCTATGTCCTCCTCTATTTGGTTATTCTTCCAAACATATGGAGAGTTTGCGTTGCCTCCTGCCTCGTGAACTTATGTTAAAGCTATGCTGCCTAAGCCTCATCATTTGTCGTACTATTGTCCAAGGAAAGTTTTTCCAAGCCTGAGTCGGCCCCTCTGCAGTTTGTCTCTTTCCCTCATGCTTGGCCATCCCGAAAGTTCAATCTAGTCTTTGTTTGAAATCAATGAAGCCTTCAATATGATCAACAAGATTCTCTAGTCCATGATTGACGAGCCGTCAAAGACCTATGGGTAGTGAAGTCGTACACCCATATTACACTCCTACCCAAGTTTTGAAGATTTTGAAGTTGTTTCTTGATCTCTGAAGACCTCATCTCCAACCATCAGGCCTTATCCGCTTCTAGAAAATGGATACTATACATGTATATCTTTTTTATTTTGAGATGTAGATCTGTTGTGTATTTCTCGCGGCTACACTTTATATATTTATATGACATTGATCTACAGTGTATTTGATTGGTAGCCATGATTTTATTTCATTCCAATCATGGGTATGCTCGCCTCGGTGAGACAATTGTTATTTTACATATGGCACCTCCCGAATTATGGTCCCTGGGCTCACTAGTTTGGTGTGTTGATAAAGATTGGTAATGTATTTCAACCATCAGATGCTCTTTTGACCTCACACATTAGGGGGCATCTTTTATAACCCTAATTTTCACCAAACATACTTACCTGACATTAGGCCATCCCATATTCCTTCTTTGCCAAGCCAGTACTGAACAACTCTGGTTAAAAAACCCTCTTTATAAAGGCCCACATGCCCTTCTCCATTACTGCAAGTGTGTACATGCTAGTTACTTCAATACAATCTGTGTGTATCTACAAAAGCACAGAAAAAGGAAAGTTGTTGATGGAACACGCAGCTTTGGGCAAGTTAACTAAACCTTTCGGCCATGTATGGCCGGTCATTTGACCAAATACCTAGCTCCTTCTAGCCTATAAAAGAAGGGGTAAGGGTCCCATTTGAGAGGAGGGAAAATCATAGTAAAGAGACTATACCCAATTGAGCATTCCCCTTGTCCCAACCTTTAGCCATCCTTGTGCAAAGAGAAGTATAGAGCAAAGCAGTTGGAGGATAGTTGAAGAGGAGCCCAGGACCAGGTTTGTGGAGCAGTAGCCAACTTCATCATTGTAAGTTTCTTTAGTGAAGTTAATAATAAAGAAGTACTTTTCCCGTCCCACCATATGAGGTTTTCATTGTTTATTGCATACATGTTGATTAAATCTCTAACTCATTAATCTATAGATCAAATGCATGTGGAGTTCTTTGTTTGTCTTTTGTGAATGCAGTTCAGCCTTGGGAGGAGAGTTGCAGTCAACGAGCGACCAAGCATGAAGAAGGATCGATATCAAACACCGAAAATAAGGTATGTTCACTTGATCTTCTTAACTATGTATTTTCTTAGGAATATTGGGGATTAGGTCTGGGATGATGGTAAAAAGTAGGAATATTTAGGTGTTTTCTGCATGCATGATAAAACCCTAAGTGCAAGTCCATAGGAGGAATTCCCACCCACAACATATGGGGAGAGAGAGGGAAGGGGGGAAGTGAGGGAAATAGAGACAAAAACTAGGGAGAGAGAGAGGGGGTGTAGAGAAAGAGAGAGATGGGGGAGTGAGGGAGAGGGAAAGAGGGAGATATGAAGACAAGAAAAGGGAGGGAGGGAAGGAGGTATATAAAGGTAAATAGAGAGGTGGGG
>JZKD02S1720464.1:171807-188833 GCA_000966675.3 Picea glauca
GTAGAGATTGCACGTATTACGGGGATCACTCCGAGGTATACCCACAATTATGAGTGGAAGCCTTTGAGTTGATTTCGGGCTAGATACCCTGCCCTTGCGTGTGGATCGGACTGACAACTGTTCCCCCAGGATGTACTATTGTTTGTGGTGACCTTAGTGGCCTATCTCTCTAGGTTCTTACCCAAGGTGACTGTGAAGGGGAAAGTCTTCACGGTACATGTAATTGACGTTGATCAAAATCACTCGGGCTCCTTGGAGGGTATACCCACGATTATGTGTGGGAGCTTGCACCAGGGTGTAAGTCCATTAAGAAGGTCGTCAACGTAACTTTTCCATCCTAGCCCCGCCCCCTCTCGTCTCGTTGTTGCGACGTTGGATTTCATCACCAACTAGTGGCTTCGGAATTAGAAGGTATTGTTTGCTTGGTGATTGTTTCCTAGATTTTGTTTACTAGTGTGTGTTGTTTGTTTATTGAAGTTGACCTTAAGAGTTTCTTCGCGGATCTTGTCACTTATTTACAACTTCTCCCCCGCGACATTCATGTAGAATGCAAGGTTTATCTCCAGAGCATCTGGACGATTCTCAACCCCCACCTACCGGTACACCTGAGGGTTCTCCCCATCATACTGAAGTCCCAGTGGTTACTCCACCACACGGGGAGACAAGTGAAGTTCCATTTGTCACTACACCACCTCCATAGGTAGAACGAACTGACTCTCTAGAGGATTTTCGGATTATCAATACTAGAGAGGACTATCGCATTCACCGTGGTGAATGACCTGTTGTGCGATTAAATTCTTCTGACGAAACCATTGTTACATCTTCCGAATCAACCGCTGGGCCTTCTCACGGTGTAGTAGGCCAAGATCCTTTTTGGTCAGGTGATTTCCGACGAGTCCTTTTTGGTACTGAGGCACATACCGTCTATGAGATTAACCCTCCGGTGTCTCATGAGACAAAAACTACACCAAATACTACTACTTATCGTTTTTTCCTTCCTCCCGAGATGGCCCATCTCGCGAATACTACAAGTGTCCAAACTAGAACTACTGCAGCTACTCTTGCTCCTATCAATACCCAGGGAATGCCTGAGGTTAACCCTAATTTACCTCCTGGTTACCATGCGTTGAATGCTTTGTTGAATGCTTCCAATCCAACACCTCCACACACCCCAGCGGGTTCTCTAGGTGGTCCTCCTTTTCCTAGGTATGATGTTCCTCGTTTTATCCCGACACTCCCTCCTTTTCCTTCAGGTAATCCTAATCCCAGTGGAATTATCCCGACTGTTGCAACAAACCCGCAGATTCCTGTTGGTGGACCGGGTGGTACGGTTCCTTTTCCTTTTCCCGGACATAACACAGTTACTACGCAACCTACGGTTGGCACACAACTTCCGGGTGGAGTAGTACCTACGATAGGGGGACCAACCTCACCTTTTGGACAAAATATACCTCCTAAATTGGCCCAGTATTGGAATCAACTTCTATAGAACTTTCCTCAAAATGATTTGGGGCAGAAAACTGTCCCTACTGTGGGCCAACCTTATCCGAGTATACCTAATCCTATTTGGGGTTCGGGTCAAACTACTCAACCTCAGGTCCCTACTCAAACTCAAGATTACAATCCTTGGGGTTACTATCCTATTAGGCCACCACCGAATCAGCCAGGACCGTCCTTCTACGGACAGTGTGCTTATGGTCCTACTGGTTTGCCGACAGGGCTTCCACCCCAAAGCCATCAGTACCCACAAGTAAACCGACAGTTACCCTTTCTTGCTACTTT
Organism: Picea glauca; assembly: GCA_000966675.3. NCBI lineage: Eukaryota > Viridiplantae > Streptophyta > Pinopsida > Pinales > Pinaceae > Picea > Picea glauca. The sequence continues at coordinate 173,590 of JZKD02S1720464.1, forward strand.
GGACTTGCCAGATTTGTCTCGGATTCTGAATGCGCCTATTCATCACTCCCCCCAATGGACTGCTATTCCTACCAAGCTTCCGTCAGATATTCCGAAATTCGATGGCAAGGCAGGGAGGATCCAAATAGTCATGTGATGACTTTTCATCTGTGGTGTTCATCCAACTCTTTGATGGATGACTCCATTCGCCTATGTCTTTTTCAAAGAACTCTTACTGGTTCCGCTGCGAAGTGGTATATTGAATTTCCACGAGGTTTCTTCTCCGATTTTAACACCCTGGATATGGCCTTTCTCACACATTACCAGTCTCTGATTCGTTATGATACTGGGACTGAGATTTTAACTTCTTTTAAACAAACAAAATGCACTCACATCTCGGATCATATACATGAGTGGAGACGAAGACAACGTCTCATCAAACTGGAACTCCCTGATCAGTTACTGGCCGAATGGTTCACGAAATCCTTTGTGAACGAAATTGGTAAAGAAATTTCCATGGGTGGTGTTGTTACGGAGGAGCAGGCTATAAGTCGTGCCCAATATCTTGATCTCGTTTATTCGCAAACGGGAACACTTTACGATTTGTTACCTGAACTACCCCGTCCTGGTACTTCCAGCGCTTCAACTACTTCGGCTGCCTCACATGCAGCTGATGGTGTGATTGGTTCTACTCATACCCACTCACATTCTGTTTCGAATACAACCCCTAAATCTACATCTTCTAACTTTCAAAATCCTCCGTCTCCTGCCCCTCCCGGCGGTAAAACCTCTGAGGTGAACGCTGTTAAATCTACTCCGACTGGTAAAGGTAAATCTAAAAAAGGGAGAGGCAAGAACAAGGGGGGTAAGAATAATAATCCAACTGAACAAGCTACAAATGCTCCTGTTGAAGAGCGGGATAAGTGCAAACCGCGGTACCCTTGCCTTATCTGCGGTGACGATCACTATACAAAGGATTGTCCTCGACGTGCCGAAGTTTCTAAGTTCCTTCAAGGAACGCCAAAACCACCTACACTGGCAGTCTTGTCCCAACCTTTCCCGTCTCAGCAACAGGCCTCGTTGGTCATCCATGACCAACCCTCTACTTCTATGACATCATATGTTTTGATGTGCACTGGTGATTCTAAGAAGAACGACATTGCAATCGCAACTAGAGATAAAGACTATACTCCATCTAAGGAGAAGGTTGACGATTTACCTCTTGATTTGGTACAACCCTCTCCACCAAATCCATCTATGAACGATCCTCTTCATCTCAAACGACTGAGTCTTGATACAGTCTTACGACCCCCTAAGGGTGTTTTTCGCAATTCAGCTTTCAATCCTCATGCTCGTGCGGCCGAGAACTATAGCATTGTCGAAGATCTGGCCCAAGCACCTTCAGCGATGTCTGCCCTTGAAGTCCTTCAGTCTTGTCCTGCACAACGAAGGGCTCTATTGAAAGCTATAGGTGGAATTGATCCTACAGATTCGAATTTGATAGTCTTTGACTTGGAAGAACATGTTCCAAGGTTACCCCCTCAGCTTTCTTTTCAGATACAAGTTATTGTTGTTGACAAGAACATTTGTCGCACTGTTGTTGATGAGGGGGCCTCTACGTGCGTAATGTCTCTTACTTGTTGGAAAGCCATTGGCTCTCCTCCTTTAACGGAATCACAAAATAATTTGAAAGCCTTTAATGGCTCTGGTTTTAAGCCTTACGACGTTCTTTCATCGTTTCCTGTCACTCTAGAAGGTAAGACAGTCCAAGTTGAAGTGGAAGTTTTCGATGCTCCCCTAGATTATAATCTTCTTCTTGGCCGTAACTAGGTAGATTCTATGCGCACGGTTGTGTCAACACTTTTCCGTGTAGTCTATTTTCCTCATCAAGGAAAGATCATTACGGTTGATCAACTTGCCTTCTTTAATTCCGATACTCGTACTGGCAATGTGTCATTTATAGATAAAACCCCGTCGGGTTACGAGAATGTTGGAGTCTGTCTTTTAAAAGACTCTTCGTTAATGGGTACTTTTCCCATACCACCACCACCCGATATTCTACGCCCGTCAGTTGCCTCTATTAATATGATATCTGTTGTGCCTCATGAGCTTCCAGTGTCTTTTGACCCTTGGATAGTCCCTGATCTAGGATATCATGCTCGTTTCAGTGACGTCATGCCGTTAAGTCCGGTTGAGTCTGGTTATCAAGCTATTCAATTGGCAACCCTTTCTGCACCTTCTCTTGATGAGTTGTCTCCCGATCCTTTCCATCTCATCTTTCCCACTGACGAGATGATCATGTCCCTCATGGCCGATACACCTTGGGACAATGGGCATCATTGCTCCATACTGTTTCTGGAACAACAAACTCTCGAGAATTACCAACAGATTTCGACTCCGTCGACCGTTGTTGTCATATCGACCGTTCCTGGATCTACACGCGATGTGTTTGTGGAAGGGAACCTCAGTAATATTTCTCCCACGATACCCATTGATATTTCAGTTAAACCTGGGATAGTTGAAAATGTTCACATTGGAGCTTCGTGTTCTCCAGAGGAAATTGTCACCTATACTGCTTTGTTCAAAGAATTTTGTGATATCTTTGCCTGGAGTTACGAAGAGATGCCAGGTATCGACCCAGCTATTGTTGTGCATGAGATTAAGACGTACCCCGGAGCTAAACCAGTCCGGCAGCGCCTCCGTCCTGTCCATCCATGTAAAGCGGCAACTATCAAATTCAAAGTTGAAAAACTTCTTAAAGTCGGTTTTATTTATCCCGTGGCTCTGACAGAATGGGTTTCCAACCCAGTACCGATTGATAATAAAGGTGGTAGTATACGTATTTGTGTTGATTATCGGGATATTAACAAATCCTGTCCGAAAGACAACTTTCCAACCCATTTTTTCAACCAGATCGTCGATGCCTGTGCCGACAGTGAAATCGTTTCCCTCATGGATGGATTCTCTGACTATAATCAGATTAACATCACTCCTAAGGACCAACATAAAACTTCTTTTATTTGTCCTTGGGGTACTTTCACCTATAGAAAACTTCCCTTCGGTCTGAAGAACGCAGGTGCCACGTTTCAACGTGCTATGTATTATGCGTTTCACGATATAAAGCATATCATTCAACCTTATTTGGACAACTTGCCAGCTCATTCTTTACGCCGAGTCGATCACCCCAATCATCTCCGAGCAATTTTCGTTCGTTGTCGGTTCTATCGCATTCGTCTAAACCCTCATAAATGCATCTTTTGTGTAGATTCCGACCGTCTTCTCAGTTTCATTGTTTCACGTCAAGGGATCCGGGTATATCCTATTAAGGTTGAGGCAATTCTCAATCTTCCTCCTCCTTCTTCATTGTGCCAATTACAAAGTTTGCAGGGGAAAGCAAACTTTCTTTGTCGTTTCATCCCTAATTACGCTGAGATTACTCGCGGTTTTACAAGGCTACTAAAGAAAGGTTTTGAGTTTTTCTGGGATACCATAGCCAATAACGCTTTTGAGGCTTTGAAGTTGTCTCTCACAAAAGCTCCACTTCTTTTCCCTCCTGATTATAGTCGAGATTACTTTCTTTATCTTGTTGCTTCCGAGTATACTATCGGCATGGTTCTCGTTCAGGAGGATGATGCACACGATGAACATGTTATAGATTACTTGAGTCGAAGTCTTACTTCAACTGAAATCAAGTACCAACATGTTGAAAAATTGGCTTTGGCTGATGTTCAAGCGGTTCAACGTTTTCACCATTATATTCTCTCCAGGAAAACTACAGTGATTCCACATTGTAACCCCATGCAACATATTTTGACACGTCAATTGCTAGGGGGAAAGTACTCCAAGTGGATTGTCATTCTCCAGGAGTTCGACTTGGAATTCAATCGCGCCACGTCGAAGAAATCCTTAGTTTTTGCTGAGTTAATTTGTGATTTTCCCCACTCTGCCACGGAAAATGTAGCAGTCGATTCATTACCTGATGAATCGCTTTTCCTTATCAATACTGGTGATATTTGGTATGGAGATATCATTATATATCTCCAAACCCAAACTTTTTGTCCTGCTTTGTCTAGTACTGAACGACGTCGCGTCCGTTATCAAGCTCGCCAGTACATTATCCTTGGAGATACTCTTTACCGTCGCGACATTGACTCTGTTTTTCGACGTTGCTTGAATTTTGATGAAGCTGAGAAAGATTTGAATGACTGCCATTACGGAGCATGTGGTGGTCATATGTCTGGGTATGCTACTGCCCGGAAGATCTTACGTGCAGGATATTTTTGGCCTTCCTTGTTCAATGACTGCATTACTGCTGTTCAGAAGTGCCATGCCTGCCAGATCTACAATCAAAAAATCTGGTCGCATCCTACTCCCCTTCATCCTGTGGTCTCGGTTGGTCCTTTTGAAAAATGGGGCATTGATTTCATGACATGTCACCCTCACTCGGCTGGGGGGCATGGTTACATTATTGTAGTTGTTGATTATTTTACAAAATGGGCCAAGGGGATGCCAACATTCGATAATACTGGGAAGACTACAGCGTTATTTCTTTTCAACCATGTCATAACTCATTTTGGTGTTCCTCAGGCTATCGTTACCGATCATGGTAGTCATTTTAGGAATTATATGATGTCTGAACTTACGAAAAAGTTGGGTCTTCGTCATGATAGCTCAACACCCTATTATCCAGAGGCTAATGGCCAGGTCGAAGCAATCAATAAATTTCTTATAACTATGATTCGATGGATGATAGGAATACATAAAACTAGCTGGCACACGATGTTGTTCTCAGCATTGTGGGCATATCAGACATCTTTTAAATCCACTACGGGATTCACACCCTTTCGATTAGTCTATGGCATGGAAGCCATTTTTCCAATAGAATGTGAGATACCTTCTTTGACGCTAGTTGTAGAACTCTTACCCAATACTTCTGCTGAAGAGGAATGTCTGTTATATCTAATGTGATTAGACGAGACCCGACGTGATGCCACTTTAGTAATAGAAGCCCAAAAGAAAAGCGTCAAAGCACAGTATGACAAGCATGTCAAGCCTCGTGTTTTCTCTGAAGGTGATCTTGTTCTTCTATACGAACAAGATAAAGATGTCCTAGGAGCTGGGAAATTCGAACCAATGTGGCGTGGTCCCTACATTGTTAGCAAAGTTTTGGAAAAAGGAGCATATGAGCTAGTTGATTACGACGGTATACCTTTGAGTGAACCCATAAATGGGTTATACTTAAAGAAGTACTATGCATAAGTCATTTGTGCACTAGTACTTGTATTTTATGTATCATACTATGTGTTTGTTACTTTAATTTTCTTTTGACGTTATTTGGTCTCTGCCCTTACGTGATGTTGTGTTTGATTGTCAGATGTCGAAGTATTCACTACCTTATATTAGCTTCGCTGATGGAGCTAGCCATAGTACTCGAAACTTAGCTTCCGCTGCATGGGCAATCTATGCCCCAACAAACGAGCTCATATCTTTATGAGGTGTATGTCTTGGCCGAGCAACCAACAACATCGCAGAGTATAGCACCATTATTGAATTATTGGTTGATGCTATCTCTCTCGAAATTCATCATTTGGTTGTATGACTTGACTCGCAGCTTATAGTACTACAACTAAGTAATGTCTACTCTATTCGAAGTCCTACTTTATTAAGGGTGTATTTGCGGATTCGCCTCTTGGAACGGTATTTTGATCACATTGAATATCAGCATATTCCTAGATGTCTTAATACATTGACAGATGCTTTAGCTAATTATGTATTGGAGAGACATTTAAATCATTTATAAATCAAACACATTACAATTCACACAATGTAAAGTAAACCGATAGAAGCCGTGTGTATATATATGACGATCATAAGAGTTTGTTTTTACAAAATGTTTGTCCGAAGACCAAAATATCAAAAATGGAAGCTCATAGCTTCTACATAGTGACGTCATGGATGACGTTCACGGTAACACACTATTGCCCTAGCTACCCTGCGGAGAAGTCGAGCCATGGCTGCTGAAACTCCTACAGTGTGACGCTGATCACATCGTGCGACCTCTTCCAGAGTCATATCTGGAATGTCTGAGGTCAGGCCTTCTAGGTTCTGCTCCACGATATGGTAATCCTCAGCATACTGTGGTAAAGCTACTGCTGCAGTTTCTCCTCGTCTCTGAATAGGTGAACTACCAGCAGGTCTATATGCTCCAACGTCTGTGTTATCAACAAACATTTGGTGTTAGTCTTTAGATAAATCTATAAAGCAAAAACATTTAAATATGTTAAAAATAAAAAAACATTTAAAAGATAAAATTGGTGTACTTCTTACTGAGGTCTCCCCACTGTGCATCCTCAGGTAGTGCGAGATCTGGATCTCCTCGGAAATCCAACCCGGCATATGCGTAATCATCAATCATCAGCATCTGGGTCTGCAACCAGTCAAAGAAAATATCGTCATATCTAACGATTGGTCCTGCCACATGTCGGGCCATGAGCCGACACCATCGTAACATCCTCGGATCCCTAGGGCCTGGAAACCTCCACTCAGCCTGTAGATGAATTATAGGGACTCTCTCTAAGAAGAAAGACACCAACAAAGATCCATATCCAAACTGTTTCAGTTCTCCATGCCTGCACTTGGTCAGCTATTTCTTGATACTGCGCAATACTGCATCAGCCCAGTTAAATACTCGGGGCTCAGTACACTCGATGGCGTACTGGAAATAACTCTGCAATGCCATATGTTGTGTGGCACTTCCAGCCATCCGAGCAATCATGAAGAGAATGGTGCGGAGAGTCAAGTCAGTTACTCCCCATATTGCCACTTTCCCTTTGTTTCTTTCGGCCTCGGGTACACAATATTGGTTGCAGTATTCACTCATTGTCAAACTGCCCCTTCTGCTTCCGGTCAAACTGACATAGGACCCACGCCTGGATAATCCGATCAAGAAATATATGTCCTCAATGTCAATAGCTAATGTGTGAGCTCCCACATTGAAAACATGCTGGTCCGGATCCCACATTCAGACTAGGTACTCCAATAATCGAACTTGGGCTCTCATGCCCGGGATATGGAAGTATTTTAAGAGACTACAATCTCTTAAGGCAGCTATGGTGGGAGGGTGATTTTCGGCGTTTGTTTTATCCTCCTCGTGTTCCCGTTCTCGCCACTCAAGCACCATACTTGTGGCTATTCACCTGCATAAGAAACATATGAAGATGGTTAATGATCTTAAACATGAAATAAATTATTTCTATTGGTTAAACGTTTTAAAACTTTTTGAGTTCTGCACTGCTCGCAGGTGTCCTACTACGCAAAGTGCGAACTTCTTGCAGGCGCCATAAGGCACACCTGCGAGAATGAGTCATTCTTGCAGGTCCCGTATGGGCCACCTGCGAGAATGCCTCCACGCGGATAGGGTTCAAAAAACTAAATTAAAATTGAACTTTTAACCAATGAAATCAAATTTGTAAACCATGAAAAGATCAGGAATGGAGAAATTACCAAGATGCTGTTGACGGCTTGTCAAATGATCACCCATAGCTACTGGAAATCGACATTGAATGCAGAGGGTAAAATGAGGGTTTTTTGAACTCAATGGTAAAAGTGTAAAATGATATGGTAAATTTAGTTATTTACTCTTTTTAATTACTTTTTACTATATCAAATGTGGGTTTTTTATGTTGATTTATTATTTAACCCTAATCACTAATCTGAAAATGAGTGAAGTGACTTGCAGGTACGAAACATGGAAGATTATGGACAATTTTTTCTATGGTGTGGTGTGATTTTGATTGTTTTCTATGGTTTTTACATAAAAACCTCGAGCATCTTTTGTCCGTTCTTGCACTTGTGAAAAACATAAGAACGTGATCGAGCATCGTTTTATCTCTTTTTCGGGCTCGCTGTGGTTATACGAAAAAGGAACCCCCCTGGAGTTGTCTTTAAGCTCTTTTCAGACTCTCTAAACAGGAAAAGATTGTCGAGCGATATTGTTATTTTCACGCTCGTTAAAGTATTTGAAGTATGCGTCCTAAGACAAGATTAAGAATAGGGATGCTACATTCCCCTCCCCATACAAATTTCATCTTCCTCGGTGCACAACATCATGCTGGTATACATGTACACAATTTTACATCATAATACTTTACACTTTTGCAAGTTCACACTCCTACAACAATTCCAACCAAGAATATATCATTCCTCGTAACCTACAAAACAAAAGGAAGTGTACCCCCTTCTCTACACTGCAATCCCTCTAGCTATACCACTTTCATTCCATTTCTCTAGTATTGATTGGACAAGAAGTCTCTAATATGTGGCTCCATGAACTCTAACTACCAAAATAGAGTGTTTCACATTTATATACAAATGTACATTCTTTTTTCTTCAAAATTTGCAAAAACTTGCAAGTAATCCTCCCACGTGGTCTCCTCGTGCTTCCACGTGGAATATTTAAGACTATAGAAGCCCCACTCGACATTTTCCATGCCAATGGATTTATTCCTGAGCACTTTGACTTTCCGATCCAAGATGCACACTGGTTTGACCTGAAAGTACCCTTTGTTCTTCACTTAGATCATAGTCCAATACATCACATGGTTAGGATCAGACACAAATTTCGTCAATAAGGATACAAGAAACAAAATATGAATTCTCATGGATGTAGGAAATGAAATCATGTATGAAACTAGGCCCATATTCTCTAGAACTTCAAACAACCCACATTATCTCACTACCAAGTTTGGGAAATTTCCCAATTTTAGCAATCTCCTTTGAGCCTTTAATTTTAAAAACACATGCTCACCCACTTTGAATTATCCATATGTTCTTATTTTATCTTCATATATTTCTTTCCTATCTTGTGAAACCTTTAAATTTTTCATGATATTTACCATATGCTCTTCCATTTCCCTTAGCAATTTTGTCCCAATAAGTGATTTATCTAATGGGTTGTCCCAACCTATTGACATGTTACATTTACTTCCATACAAGGCTTCAAATGGGATCATCTCCAATGATGTTTGATACCCATTATTATAAGAAAACTCAACTAGATGAAGGTAGTCTTCCAACTTGGGAGGCTTGTCCATTACATACATTCTCAACATATGTTCAATTATCCAGTTATTCCTCTATGTTTTCCCATCTAACTCTGGATGATATTCTATACTGAAATTCAAGTTAGTCCCAAATCCCTTACACAACCCCTTTACAAAAATTAGAAGTGAACTTTGGATCTCTATCTGACACTATATCCTTAGGCACACCATGTAGCCTAACAATTTCCTTCATATAAATCTTTGCAATGTTGGTTATCTCATGATTTGTTTTCACCGGTATCAAAATGTGCATCCTTTTTAAGTTTGTCCACCACTACCATGATGGAATCATGTTGCCTTGTAGTTCTTGGAAATTTAGTGATAAAATCTATTGTAACTACCTCTCATTTTCATTTAGGAATGGATAATGATTGTAATAATCCCACTGGATTCCTATGCTCAACCTTCACCTTCTGACATTCCATGAACCTAGCTATGTAGTCAACCACGTCCTTTATTCCAGGACATAAATATCGGTTTCTTACTTTTTCAATTGTCTTATGATACCCTAGATGTCCAACATATGGTACGTTGTGCATCTCTTTTAAAACTAAATTTCTCAATTCCTTAGAATTACAAACATAAAATCTATTACCATACAAGAGAATTTTATCTTCTTCCATCTTGTAATCTTTATATTTCTATTGTACATTTATCTATTGTAAACTTTCTTTAACTTGTACATAATGTTGGTCTGCTATTACAACTTCTAAAATTATATCTTTTAAGTATGAATTGTACATGCTTATGGCTATAACATGAATTTCATGCACCCTCCTATTGAGTGCATCAACCACTTTATTTTCTTTTCCCTTGATATGTTTAATGTTGAAATCATAGTCACTAAGAAATTTCAACCATCTAGTTTGTTTGGCATTTAGTGTGGGTTTCTCAAACAAGTGTTTCACACCACTATGATATGCCTTCGACTCAAATTTTCTACCCATGAGATAATGCCTTAGCATTTTTTAGGAATGAACTATGGTTTCCAACTCTAATTCATGGGTGGCATCATCTCTTTCATGTTCCTTAATCTTTATTGACTCATAACATATGACATACCTATTATGTGTAAGGACTCCACCAAGCCCTTCCTTGCATGAATACATGCATACAGTTCAAAATCTTCATATGGATCTGCAAATTTTAGAATAGGTGCACTAGTCAATAATTCCTTCAAATGTTGGAAACAATATTCACTCTTGGAATTCCATTCAAACATTGGTCTCTTCTTCTATAGTGAAGTGATCGAGGATGTGCAACCTTGGAGAAATATTCAATCAATCTCCTATAGTATCCAGGTAATCCCATAAACAATCTTGCTTCTGAAACATTTTTTGGCACTATCCAACTTTTAATTTCTTGATATAGAATGGATCATTATATTATTTTTCATCTATCTCGATACTTTCATAGTGGAAAAATTTGAAGGAACCATCTTCCAGGGTCATTTTAATGGTAGGTCCCAATTTGGAAAATTGGGGTTTGAAAGGTTCCAGAGCCATTTTGAGGTATCAAATGACATTTTTGGGGGTCAAAACTTCCTTAGATATAGATTAGATCATGCGACTCAATTCTACACATCGATACCTTTCCAACGGTGCGATAATCGCATCAATCAAATCTCGTATGAAAAAGTTATGCCTCTCGCAAGTTGACCTATCATGTTGACCACCATGGTACGTCGGGATGTTGTTAGCTCTCGTTACTCATGCATATGAGGCTAGCCATGTGAGAAATTTGAAGAATATTATAGAAGGTACAAAACCTTATCATGGTTGAGGTTTGAAAAAGTCAAAACCCTAACCCTAGGCATGCTACTCCTTCAAGTGGTGGGAGGGGAGAAATGAGAGGGTGGGAAAGGGGCATAGGTTAGCGATGGCCTTTGCAACGATGTGGGTGGGAGGGAACTTTCCCCTCACTCACTACTTAAAGGAGAGAATAGATACTCCTTTATGTGGTAGGTGAGGACGGAAATGATGGATTGGAAGGGGGAAGGGAGGGGAGAGGGAGGTGAGAATGGGGATTTCAAGTGGGGAGGTAATTATAGGAATCACCCTTACCTACCCAACATAGATGATTTTAGGGGCGAAATTTCGCTCATGGGCAAGATTAAGGGGCCTCCAATTTTTTATTGGGCGAATGTTTTGTATTAGAGTGATTTTTTAAAACTTATATCATTCACCCATAATTTATTTTAGCGGAAAAATCATGTACAGGGTTAGCCCATGTTTTTAGGAGGGATAGAGGAAAGAAATTTATATTTCACCCCTGAAATTTGGAGGGACACGCTTCCATTAGCCAAATTTCTAGAAGTATGGAAATATTTTACAACATCTTCACCCTGCCATTTGGTAAAATTGGGGTTTATGGTTTAATTCACCCTGATTTTGTGGTATGGGCACTCGATAGCTACAATCTTCCCTTTGCCCGATTTCCAAAGAACAAGGGGATTTTTGAGAGCATTTTGGCCCTCCCACCAAGTATAAATTGTATGGAATCTGCCCATATATGCAATGTGCATTCCCTAATTTATCTTCATGCTTATTTGAATTTCAATTTTCCCCTTTCGGCCTTGACAAAACGAAGTTTTGTTAGCCTTTCAACAAAGAAGGACCTTGCTATCCTTCCAAGAGAGAAGGACCCCACTGAGGCTCGACTAATCACCAAACTTGCATCTCTACGTTTCCATCGAACAAGTGGTGTATCCATGGCCTGCATGTTCATAGAGGTGCTTACTGCTTTAATTGGAATCTATTTTCTTACTTATTTACTTGGAATCTTTTTACTTGGAGTCTTAATACCTTTCTGATCACATACTCATTCACTTGGATATACAAAAATTTCATATAGGTGATATGGTCTTTATTTCTAATGTTCTGAATGTTTAATGCAAATTATAGAGCTACCCTATCATCATAACCTTGTGTCATGTTGAAATACTCCAACTAATTTGATTGATGGAAATGTCCACCACCTTAGGTTTGTTGTATACACTTGATGTATTTGTAGGTTCTTTCCTATTGAACCCACCCCACAACTTGTAAATTCATTTGTGGGTTGACTGTGTGGTTGACTTTGTTGGTTAAATCATAGTGCAAACAACTTGTACATCAACATCCCAAATTTTGGAACATATGGTAATGAACAATGATTCAATAATTAGCTTGGGGGAAAATTCTTAGTGAGACTAGAAGTGTAGGGATTGAGAGTTTCAATTAGTTACTTTGAGTAATAATAATTGTTTTGGAGGTGGTAATAAGAAAACTCAGGTTTAATAGTTTTTGAGACAGGGTTCAACACTTGTAAATCAATTTTTAAACCTTCCAAACAAAGAGAAGGTTCTACTTTTCTTTTGGGACAATACTCTAAGAACAAAGTTTTCCAAGTTTGACTCTATGTGAAGATGGTAACAACACTAAGGTTTTCAAATATCTACAACAAAATAAATTTCACGGTCTTCGAAACAAAAATATACTTTCAATTTTCTAAGATAGTCTTTTAAGAGAAACTTTTTGGAAATGACATTAATTTATGTAGATAGTGAAAACTCAAAGAATAGTAAATGATGAAAACTGTGAGAAACACTCCTAGGTTTCAACCACTACACCAAATATATGAGGGTAGGTTTATTAAATGGTACTAGTTTATGAATATGGTGACTTTTGGGAACTTGTCAAAAAATCTAAGTGGGAACAATGATCACCTTGTGACTTTTGGGAATAGTAAACAAACTTGGAGAAAATTTTGAGGATGGAAAACTTTTGGGAATAGTAAAAAAACTTGGAGAACATTTTGAGAATGGAAAATGGTAAATTCTATGAGAAAAGTGGGACCTAGGTTTTGACCTTTAACACAAATCTATGTGGGGTCTTAATACTTTGGAAAAATTCCAACAATAATAGAAGATGAAACATAAGTTTTGAGGTTATGTCTTTTTATAAGGAAAATCTCTCTATGGCTAGGGGTAAACCACAACAGACGAAAATGACTGTAGAAATCAACTCTATGCTCATGTATGTTATATGAATATGCTAGCAAGACAAGATAAAATTCCTACCTCATCTGGACATTCGATGAAGTCCACGATTGAGCACTTGACCCAAATAAATATACCTGCAACTAGTCCTCAAAAACTAAGCAAAGAAAGAATATGGTGATAATATATGATGTTAGCACATTCAATAACATAATCCATTAATATACATAACAAATATGCCCATGGAATAACAATTCAAATATTTGCAAGATATCAATTGGACAGGAAAATAATATTTCTATTAATATATGATCAACATAAGTGAAAAATTTATAGACTTCCATGTCGGCATGGTTCGGAATCAAGAAACTAAGTTCCTTCCAGCTGGTCCTCCATGGTACGTACATTTGGAAAAAATGTATTTTTAATCCCTAGGATTTGCAAAAAGGGATGAAAAGTTTGCATAGGTAAATGGAAATATGCCTTCTATGCAATATTGCATAGGGTGAGGAAAATATTTCTATAACATGTCTTTAGGACTAAGATTTTTACACAAGGATCATGTAGCTTGAGTAATATTAGTGTAACATTGATTGAGCAACTGTGTACTTTGGAGTTATGTAAATTGTATAAAAACTTGACTCAATAGCTTGAAATATTCCTTGTAAGCCTTCTCTATGGTAATGGACTTAGGAGTTCTGTATTGTTTCAATGAAAACCCAATTCTATAGTAGTGGAGGACATCTTCACATTTTAATGTGTGTGTATTTGTCCTTGGGATGATGAGTTTTGGTGGTTTTGAGTGACTTCCCTTAATAATTCATAAGGTTGACACTTTTTATATTATCGTCATTGTATTATTTTAACGTGATGTTTGACACCAAACCTCACACAACCTTTCCAAGCATTGATTATCTCAATCACAACTTCAAATACCCCATCACCCCTCCCCCCAAAAAATAAAAATAAAAATAAAAATAAAAATAAAAAGTGGATATGTGAGGCTCGCCTCATTGGTTTATGTGGATGTTTTTGTAGTTAATATGATTAAAATCCCAGGATTGACTTTGAATATTAATAGAAATTGACCGACAACAATTATATAGCAAGATTTGGTCTATTCATGAAAACTTGATTTTTTCTGCTGGGATTTATAATATATCCAAATGTTCTCCTTGTATAATTGACTATATATCCCGATCACTTGATTTCCCAAGAGAAAAATAGCTTGAACTATTGGGGTGAAATATAGAAGCACCAAAAGCTTGGATTCTTTTTTCGTCAATGTTACCATCACTTCTATTATACTAGCAAAATGATTGCTTGACGAGAAGGGATACTCCATGTTAATGATATCTAATCTACTTCAACAACAATGTAGAATTGGAGAACACATATGTTTCTTAGTTGTGTTATCACCCCATAAGTTATGAGAATCAACTGGTGACTGGGATATTATCTGTCTCTAGTATTTTTGTTGACAAATGATTTTTCATTCTGCAAATAATTTGAAAAGAAAAAAGAAAAAAGAAAAAGAAAAGAAAAGAGAAAAAAGAAAAAGAAAAAGAAAAGAAAAAGAAAAAGAAAAAGAAAAAAGAAAAGAAAAGAAATAAAAAAAGAAAAAGAGGGCATAAAAGAATTGAAATAAAAGCCCCATGCAATAATAGTAACTTGGCCATACCTTTCAAGCATGGCCAAGTTCTTTTTAAATTTGATGTTGATAGGGTAGTGAATGATTTGGMTAAAYARTTTAATCTTAGCCAAAGTGTCTAGGTTAGATTAGTGAATAAATCTGGCCAGACTGTCTAATCCTGGTCAGATAGCCCCAGGGTAGAGTAATTTCTTAACCCAACAGTTTAATCTGGGTTAACTGTCATAGGAAGATAAGTTAGCATTTAGGTTAGTTTCTTCATTGTTTAACTCTAATAAAACCAGCTCGATGTAAGATGTCACACCATGTCTCAGAAGACTAGAGGATAGTTTGTTTGAAGCCCCGTGGTGTTGTTTATTTTAAAATTTGGGGGAAAAAACCCATAAAATGTATTTATCCTAATTTTTCTTCCAGCGCATATGTTTCCCGCTTCTGATTTATGCCTCCTGCACATTTCGAGGGTCCTGATCGCGGCGCCCAGATCTACGGTGCACAGAGCATTCCGCACCCCCCCGACCGTTCTGCTTTTAACTG
>JZKD02S1720464.1:188843-200426 GCA_000966675.3 Picea glauca
TGTGAAATTAATTCAGTGCCATGAATGACTTCATTGATGTTTTGATGATGTGGATTTCTTGTCACCATGTGCAGACGAAATTTCAGTGATAACAAGGATTCCAAAATATAGTCCAAAGATAGCCAATCCTTCTAACATGCTAATATATAAAAAAGGAGACAAAGGATAGCCTCAATGAAACCCCCTAGATGTAGAAAAAAATTGAGTGGGTTAACCATTTACCAAAACATAAGTGTTATTCATAGGAAGGACATTAGACACCCACAAATTCTCTAAATTTTCTTATTTTAGTGAAATTGATATGAACTACATCAATTAATATCGATAACCAATTGGTTATGATGTTTAAAAAGTTTTAACAATTTTTCCAATGTTGTTGGGAGGAGGAGCAAAAATGGATCACAAAGAGGGAAGTGGGAGCATGAAGTTTCAAGTTTCAACATATAACTTATGTCATCAATAAACTGTAACAATAACATCAACCATGACATGAAACAGGGCATCATGACCAAGGCATTGTCATATGTAGTCAATACTTCAAACTTAACCATCATATAATGTTTACAAATAGGACATGATAAAGACAAAAAATAATTTTTAGAATCTAGATTCTAAACTAAAAAAGACAAATTGATATCAAGTACCACTTTCTCAGAGATAGGGTTTATAAGGGAGTAGTGGATTTAGTGTATGTATAGACAAATCAACAATTTGTAGGTATCTTGACTAAGCACGTGGAAAAGGGGAAGTTAATTATGTTCAAGGATATTACTGGGTGTGATGAAGAATATTTTCCTTGCTAAGGAGTGTTAGTTTTTCACCTTGTTTATCCCTGACAATCTCCTTTACTGCAGTAGGGTGCACATAGACAAAAGGCTCAACAATAGGTCCATATAGCACTAAGAGTACATTTAAAGTAGGCATGTGTAACATTGGTTATGGAAGAAATTTTCCTCATTTATTGTGCACAACAGAGTGTGAGGGAGGCATAGTTATGTAGGAGAGAAAAAGGTGCTTGCATGCACCAATCTTACTATATTTTCTAGTTTTTCCACCTTCAATTAAAGTCATTTTATTGTTGTTCTAGATTTAGCAAGTTCCTTTTTTTTGTTTAGTTTCTATTTCATTCATTTTTCTAATTATATTTTATTTTATAGTTATAGAAATAGATGCATGACTTGACTCGGTCTAAGTAGGAACATATCTCTAGTAGCTAGTGCTTGCATATATGTATGTTTTATACTTCTTTTTTATCATTCCAATCTAGGTATTTTCTCATGTAGGCCTAGGGTGCACTTCTCTAAGATATAATTATATTTAGGGTTAGGTATTAGTATTTTAACCTAGGTGCAACACAATGATTGAGTGCAATGATTATAAATCTAGCTCTTCCTAGTCTATAAAGGAGTAAGGGGCTCTCCCACTAGGTTGGTTAGCGAATTTTAGGTTTTGATCTATTGTATCATATTTTCTTATTTCCATATTCAATAAAATA
Organism: Picea glauca; assembly: GCA_000966675.3. Taxonomy (NCBI): domain Eukaryota; kingdom Viridiplantae; phylum Streptophyta; class Pinopsida; order Pinales; family Pinaceae; genus Picea; species Picea glauca. Next base: position 190,339 of record JZKD02S1720464.1, read on the forward strand.
TAGATGTGATTAATAGTTTAGTCTTGTGTACTTTCTATTATTATTTTCTGTAGTATGTTTTTGTAAAATCTAGGATTTGAAGATTGTTGTTTTGACAGGTTTTTATCTTTAAAGTTTCCTAGGGTTTTTAGGATTATTCTTTGAGTGCATGATTTTATTACCATGGTATGGAAAACAAGGCATAAGAGTTTGCAAGACAAGATTCCTTTTATATCCCTATAGGATCAACATAACAAACCATTGAGTTTTGTTTCATTGTAACTTTGATGCCAATAAGACAATATGATTAATTTTTTCTGCATCTTTGTAAAAATAGGATTCAAAGATGAAGTGATATATGTTTAAATATAATACCTGTTATGAAACCGGGAGAGGTTTTTGTACATAAGATTTTTTTGAAGAAAAACCTCTCTCATAGTTTTGAAATTCGTTTCAATATTCTCGAAATACGTGCAACAAAATAATGACTAAAGCAAGAAGTTCAATATTCTTGAAAAATAGGCCTCAAATATTGTTGCATATCTCCCAAATTATAAAAAATTTATATAAATAGAAGGAGGTTTTTGATATTTTGTATGTGATTGACCAAAAACTCTATCTCTTTTATTAAATTCATTTCCATTTGGTCATAAATGGATTTTGAAGTAAAATTGTCCCTGTGTGTAGCAAATGACCTCAAAACCCTAAAAAACATGCCAATCACCTTCTTCCTTTTGGTATATGATGTTTGGTGTCTCTTTTTTCCTTCCTTAGGAGCTTCTCCAGGTTTCCATGGTTTTAGTTTGCATGATAGAAAACCCTGGTTTGATAAGGGGGAAAGGGATAGGGTAAACTTTGGGAAAACATAGGAAATGGGATTATGACTTTAATGATGACCCACTAACTCAATTGATGACTCATGACATGATGAAAATGAATATGAATTATAAAGACCATAAGAATATGGAGGGAGCAACACAAACCTAGACTCAACAACCAAGTGATCAAATTTTATTTGAAAATTCATTTGAAAATATAGTAATTTGACCTAAAAGCCTATCAACTGACTTTGAAAGGGCTCATTTGATCACTGTGACTGCTAGACCCTGACACTTACTATTTGACCAATAATTTTATCATTATTTACATATGAGGAGGAAAAATAGCACCTAGATTTTTCTTGTGCATAAATATAAGAATGGAAGAAGGAGACACGTGGCACTAAAACCATATAGAACATCGTATCCAAGCATTTTTCTATGGTTTTTCTTCAAATTCGCCCCCCCTATTTAGTTATATTTTCTTAGGAAAATATATTTTATTGGCGAGGAGAGTTGAGCTAAAATCTATATAGAGATTTGTTCTCTCCATTTTGTAGATGGATTGGATCAATAGAGAATAATGGAAAGAGGCATGTCTCACCTTTGGAAAGCTATTGTGTAATATTTAATATCCTTTAGTGTTTGTTCTAGTATAATCATAGAAGGATTTGGGTGGAAATATTTCATTAAGGGGTATAAATTATGTGTCTATTTCATTTCCTTGTCAAATTCTAGGCTAGATCTATTGGATTGGGGTGAATAGCTTAGGGATTCATTTCCTTACCCTAGGTTTAGTATATAATTTATTTTGTAATACTTAGGTTAATTTATTTAGAATTATCCTCCCTATAATCCCTGCAAGGTTTCATTCTCCTTAGTTTGGTGCTCATCCAAGGAATCTATATGATGTTTGAGACTTCAATGACCAAGAAAAGAGGAAAAATACTCAAGAGAGACTTAGATCCCATAGCCCAAGTAAGAATATGCATTGGTCTCCTATTCACTCATCACCCCAAGCCCATCTTTTACATTTCTTTTTCCATCATGATTGTGGGTAGGTTCTCTTTACTTTCACTCCTACTACAAGAAGTGAGTCTAGTTGAACAATAGGGAATCCACTTATACCTACACAGATGGATTCTCTGTAGTGTTAACTTCTTCCTAAATATTGGTAGGGTTATCTTTTGGATAACTTGTTTCTTGTAGATCCACTCGAACATTCACTGGTTAAAAACTAAATTTAGAAACAAATATTCACCAATCTTCATGAAGAAATGTTGTTCTCTTCTTTCTTATTGTTATTGTTCGAGTCTTTGAAGGGAACCTCTAATTTTCCACCATTCTTGATCTCACAGTGATATAGTTCTTTTGTTTTGGTTTTGTGACCCATAGTCTTGTTTTCATTACACTTGTAACATTTCATTTCCTACTTCCACATACCATATGGATGATAGAGATTACTACCATCACGCATATTAATGTATGTATTTTCACCTATTTTCATTATATCCATTAAGCTTTGTAGTATTTCTAGGTCTTGAAGCATATCACAATGTGAAGAGAAATTTGGGAGAAAGTATTAGAGTAGATTCGTTCAAATTGAATGTTCTATACTTGGTAGGAATTTTACTAATTTTATATTATTTATGTTGTAGGTTTCACTTTTGGCTTCTAGATCAATTTGAAATTTCAACTATGGAATATTTATTGAGATGTCAAACACTGATTGTGGGAAGAAAAAATCAAGACAAAATGATATATCATCATACTTTCAAAGACCTCAATCCAAGGATCCACATTCTCTCCATGCTTCGAGCTCTTTTGAGCAACCTATCACTAAAGGAGATGTCAAATCTAGTGAGAATGCATCTAATATCCAAATAATAGATGAATAAATATGCTCCTCTAGTGATCAAAGTGAGATAAATGCATTTTCACTAGAAATTGGCAGTACAAATGTCAAAATATTTCATTGGAAAAGAACACAACCAATTCACGGAAAAGACAAAAGGGCCAATGGGACATAGGGAGAGACTCCCAACCATATTTTGTCTCAAAATTTCCATTTATTGAACCATTAACTCCAAAAAATGAGAAAGAGAAACCAAAAGTTAGATGCAATATATGTAGCTGGAAACTTGGCACGCCAACGACATTTCAAATGAAGTTAGATACAATTGAGAAGCATGTAGGAAAGGTGTATGAAAATAAAATTGTACATGGCAAGGAGAAATCTATTGTTAGATGGAAATCTTCCAAGAAGGTCGACATGTCAAATATGCTGATGAATATAATGAATATTTAATAAGTAAGGAAAAACTCAAGGCAGGTGGAGGAAGCATCACATCTCTATTCGAAAAGACGATGGAAAGAAATTTGTTATCTAAGACAATTCAATTAAGCACTATATTTCACATCTTATCTAAAGGGCGTCCTATGATAGATTATCCGGATTACATGAAATATCTATATTTTCTTCAAATTCCCAACTTTCCATCTTCTCATTGGTCTTTAACAAGTGGTTGGGAATGGGAAAAATATCTAGCTCAAGTAGAAAAGGATGATATGAAAGATAATATTGCAAGTGCTAGTTTTTTGTCATTGTCTTTGGATAAGGTTACAACTATTGATAATACTTCATGGATTTGTATGAGTATTTATATGGTTAATGACCATATTAGGAATTCCTATCTACTTGGGGTTCATAAAATGAAGGAGAATTCTACAACTAAAACTATTTTTGAACTTGTTAATAGTAGTTTGAAGGAAAGTGGTGGTATCGATCATTTAATGATTGCAAAAAAGCTGGTATGTGTTGGAGAAGATGGAGCATCAGTAAGGCAAGGACAAAGGAATGGTCTTTGTGTTAGAATACAACTATTATCTTCACTGTATATGTTCAGTATTCATTGTATGGATCATAGGATGAATCTTGCATTTAAAATAGTAAGAAAGTTTCCATCGGTTTCAAAAGTTGAAGATCTTGTACGAGAGGCTTATGCATATTTTTCTTGTAGTCCCAAACAATTTTCAAAGTTTAAAAAATTTGTGGACGGTTTTACAAATGGAAACAAGATATTAAAAGATGTTGATACAAGATGGATCTCATTGAATGGACCAACTCAAAGACTATTTAGTGAGTACCAATCCTTGGTACGGGTGATGTATGAACATCGCTTTAGTGCAGATAAAGCTCAAGATCTTCTCTTTTGACTAACTGCATAGAGACATTATTAACATTGGTTGGAATTATTCCTATGCTAGATGAAATGAATTTGCTCGTGAAAATGTTTCAAAGTCACACAATGTATATTGCAGAATACACAAATGTGAGAAAATTTGCATGCCTTTCATTGGATTATTTGTATATGATGCCAGAGTCTTTCACGAGTCCACGATTTACTAATTGGACTATGATCATTGATATAGAAAATACTGAAAATTATTTGAAGCTTGATGAAAAAGGTATGCTATGTATGGAAGTGTGTGGGTATATGGTTCCTTTTCATTATATTGATAAAATAGGATGAACCACCAAAGAGTTCCCTGTGTCAAGAGGCCTATTCGACGATGTTGTCATTTCAATGAGACACAACTCGATAGAAATTGAAAATTCAGTGTTATCGGAGATTAGAGAACGATTCCCTTGAGATGAATTGTTGGAGTCCATGTATGTGGTGTACCCTGAATATTGGAACAATATAAAATGTCAACCTACTTTAAAACATGACTTTGTGGAAAAATCAAATACTTTAGTGGACCACTTTTGCAAGAATGTTGAGATACATGGAAAATAGGTTGAAGGAGTTTTGGATCAATCAAAATTGTTTCAACAAGCCACATGCTTCGCAGAAACAATGTGGAATCAATTTCACGCTTTGGAGAATAATCTAGAATATGGTGCAATAACAAAATTATGGACTATTTTAGGTGCTAGCCAATACTTACAGGAAAACACATCCGAATATTTCAAATTAGCGGATTTGTGTCAAAACATGATTTTGGGATCAGTGGAGGATGAGAGAATGTTTAGTGCACTATCATTTTTGAAGTCAAATATGAGGAACAAGCTTGATAAACATATGAATATATGTTTTATATTATATGTAACAAAGTATGACATTACCCCTTTTCCATATGAAAGAGCATTAGCTCTTTGGAGATTAGATTGTGATAGAAGGGAAGAAAACAATATAACGAGTTTCTCTAATGAACTTGATACATAACATAATTATTTGGAGGCTCATAATGATAGTCCATCAAGAGAGGGTCTTGTTCATAATGAAGAAAATGAGCACCAAGATGTGAAATGGGAAATTGATATACTGTAAGATTTGATCTAATCCAATATATATGAGGGCCTAGGGGACACATATTTCAGTATATGTGTTCTATTGGTGGTGCAAGAAATAATGAATGGAATATCACATATGATGTGATTCTTGTGATATGTTCTTCCTCTATTTTTGGAGTAGGTCGGAAATTATTTATCATAGCAAGATTACTATATGCCAATTTGAGGATGCATTTCAGGTAAAAATAGGTTCTATAATTTATATTTTGTGTTTTTCATTGTAACTTTGGAGCCACATTTTCTTGATGCATGTTATTTTAAGATTGATGTTTTGATATTTAACTATTACATTGTCTCTTTCTTGTATGTGAGAGGAAATGAAGTTGGAATTTGATGAAGATAGGACCTATCTCTTCACATAGATAGTGTCCTAGTACTAAAGGGTAGATACATGATTTAACAAGAATTCCGCTAAGCGAGAATGGGCTCATTCAAGTAGATGAAATTTCTTTGATGTCTTTATCTAATATGTTTATAAATTTTAATGGACTGTTTGTTTGCTACATTTTGGAGCATTTTGTCAAGTTTGAAATTTTGTGTTTATTTTGGTTAAAAATGTGTTAGGCCCTTGAATGCTTCTAGTTCTCATTTGATGTTTGATTGAACATTTTTTTATGGAATGATTGGATTCATCTTATCTCCATTGATTCAAGGGTTTGGGTTAAATTTAAAGACCTTTGTTGAGTAAAAAAATGGTTTTCACTTTTTTTTCATGACATTTATTTGAGAAACATATGGTCTTAGGCTTAATATATGCCTTTAGTTATTTTGTGGGCACTCAATGTGTTCTCCATAATTATTATTATTATTTTAATATGTTTCATGGTCAAGGAAAGATTTTTTTTATTTACTTTCATTTTTTGGCATGACTTAATCATCTCCACCTTTTAGGATCTACTGTGTTTATTTTGTATTTTCTTGGAAAAGACTTATTGATTATTTACAAAGGGAAATGATCTCTACTTAGATAAGGGAAGAGAAAAATGGTCTATGCACTAGGTTTCTATGCATACATCATAGAAAACTTATTAGCATGAGACCAACATTCCTCTAATGCAATTATACTTTCATAAATATGGTGGTTGAATTTCAGATTCCATAAATCATGCTATGCAAACCCCTTTTTTGATTGGTTAAATACCTCCATTACCCATACTTTATTTCCAGTTACGTCACAAACCTCAATTCCATACCATGAATAACAACACACATTGTCTTGTTTGTCTTTTAAAGTTTCCTTGGTTGAAATATTGGTGTATGCTGCATTGATGAATTGATGTTTAAGGTATTGATGGTTGTGTTACTCTTCAAAGAATCAATGTTAGGCCAATGACCAACACTATGAAGGTGGAAGTGAATTACGGATAAGCATGCTTCATTATTACACAAGAGTACATGAAAATCACATCAAGGTAAGCCCATGAAAGTTTTGAGTTTGAATTTACATTCTATTGCAGATTTATCAATGACTATGAATGCATCATGTCATTGATTTATGTGTTATATGAATGACTAAGTGAGATATTGGGATAATAATGTTTACATTGATATTTATCTCACTTGGTATCATAGGCTTGGGAAATTTCTTGAATAATTTTTCCTTTGAAATTGTTGATGAAAAGTTCTTATGGCAGCCCATGCATTGGTATTGTAAATGAGACCTAGTTGTACTCCTTCTCATCCAATGACTAATATTGCTTGTGTATCTTCCATCTCTTTAATGGTTGGTGAATCACTCTAAGATGAGATCGATTAGTTTTATAACTATTGTCATTTACACATGTTTTAATCATTGAAGCCTTGAATATTGCAAGAAGTATTTCATCAAAAGAATCAATATTACCACGGTCATTTGTGGTGTCATGATCAGATGTTATTCTTAGTTCTTTTCTTATCTCATGGACTAAGAAGTATTTCATCAAAAGAATAAATATTACCATGGTAATATGTGGTGTCATGATCAGATTCTATTCTTATCTCTTTTATTAGCATTCACTGAAGAATCAACTACAGACACTACAAAGAACTGTCAAAAGTCAGGAAGAACATAAAACAATTTGTTTTCTGATATCCTGTATTCTGACAACATCAAGTCAAGAATCTATAACAATATATATTATGTGGTCATATATAATAGGTAAGTTCAACATCTCATATACCCCACTCTATCTTATGTACATAACATTCCACAAATGGTAGGTTTGGTCCTCTTATGAGCTTGAGAACAAGCAACACTTAATTGGAATCTTCAAGAAAAAATGATGCTAACAATGACTCAAACTAAAATCACCAAAGATTTACGATACAAACTCAATCATTTCATTCTTATTTAGGGATGGATACCATTCCCATTCCCATTTGAGCAGTAGCTAGGAGGTGGATTCCTTTTCATAACACCATTAACCATGAACAATTTTATGACTGAAATCTGAATGTTGATGTTATTTAGAGCGTTGGTATCATAATTATGATCCCAAACTTGATAATAACATGTGAAATGGGTTTTAGGGTTCTTACTATTATGGATCCTAGGAACTGCATTAGCATAATTCTAAAATAATGTAATAATAGGCCTAGTATGACCCATACTACGAAGATAACAACAATGAATTGATAAAATGAGAATTCTAACCCAACCCGAAAATATCCAAGTGCAGTATGGATTCTGTAGTTGACCACAATGTATGTTAAAAATCAAACCATGGTAAGCATATTCTACACTCAAGGATTTAACCCAAATTCTAAATAGCTTAAAACTGAAAACACCAATTAAAACAACTATAGAGTATGTTAACCGATAAACACATGTTGTTGATAATATGAACAATAAAAATGTGTGTCTAAACTCCTAAAACAAAATATATATTCTACAAACTGTAAAGATGAAACTCACAAAACAAAATCTCAAATATCAAGCTCACTCACTTTCTCAGTGGTGATACCTTAATCTCTTGTACAGAATAAGATCCAACGAAAGATACAATGTATTTGGATACATGCAAGAAGTGCCCATGTCTGGCAGAGTCAAACCCCGACCCTAGTTAATACATCCAGTGTTCCCTCTTGCATGAATAAAAGTGCTAGAGTTAGTGTGATCCAACAAGGGGTTGACTGTGGCATGTGTGCATGCACACTCATATTTGGGATTTGTTCCCTCAGTTAGCTCATCATTCAAGCACTCTAATTAAATTGAAATAGAAACTGAGTTGAACTAGAACTTTATAATTATGGAACAACATTGAATTGAAGGGGATAAAACTGAAAATAAACTAGGATTGGCACATGCATGTTGAAGGCATGCATGCCCCCTCTACTCCCCTACATAATTGCACCTTTATCACATTTTGTTGCTCACAAGAACCCACGAAACGTGTTGTATGGACCTGTTGGTGTGTGCACCCTTTTGCAGTGGAAAAAACTAACTAAGTTAAATAAGTAAAAATCTAACCATCCATCTAAAACTCTTCCTCAATACCATCCATTTTTTTTATTGAAAAAGTACAAATTGAACTTAATTTTCTTGATTTCTATAGTAGGATTATCAGTTTGTTGATCCCTCCTTCCATTCGCTTCTTGAGAATATTTTAAATTTATATCCAACTCATCAATATCATATCAGAATTTTTCCATCTTTGATGAATATGTTTGACCAAGATCTATATTCTCTTCCTAAGAAACATTATAGGCCTTAATAATTAATGGTTTATCCTTCAAATCAACTAAATATTTCTCAAATTCATTAAGCTATCTCTACAAAGTAGTGGAACCTGTAGCTTTGACTCTTTCATCTCTCATATTAGTTTGTAAGTAATGAATCAATTGTGGTTCCACCTTTTTCATTGATTCCAATGTATTTTAGATTTGTAGTGGGATTGTCTTTAATAATATTTAGGGATGGATATTCCGCATGAGCCTTACTATTTCAAACATTGAAACTTGAAAAGCTTATGCCGCATCTTTATATCAATACCAACCACATGTTAGCATAATACATGTTAGTCCACACTCTTATTTCTTTTCCTTGACATGTTTTGTGAAGATATCACAAGTACAAACAAATAAATCTACTGATATTGGAGGCACACAATTTCTTCCATTCTACATTGATGAAATCTCCATTGCTCCATATTTCCATTATTGTGCACTGCAAACATCATTTATCATATCCAAAAGTTTGGCAATCCATCGAATCTGAGTAATTATCACACAATCATGATTGGGAAATCCAGAGCCAAGTGTTTTTCTTCCACCCTTGATATCTATATGGATAAACATTCTCAACAGAAAACCTTTTGAACTAAGAGTCAAGCCAACTTTTGTTCATTTTAATTATAGCTTTCTTTGGAACAATTTTTTTTGGGAGAAGTGCATCATATATTACTTCATAGAACATAGAGTTACATCATGGAACAAAGAGAGTCATAACAATCTAACACAATTACAAGGAAGTTCTTGTCCTAGAATTTAGAAAATTCAGAAATGCTAACATATGATGTTATGCCCCAATAGTAAGGGATTCAACATCTTTACTGAAAACAATGAGTTTCTATTTAACAAGAAAAGCCAATTCCTTCTTAAAAGTTATCATTTCTCCTAAGCTAATTAGGGATGGTTCCTCATGAAAAGAAGCTTTACACCATTGTTTTGTAGAAATCCAATAGTGGACAATTGAACTATGTTCCATAAAGATTTGTAGCTACCATAATCATCTAAGTATCCCCAAGGAGAGGAAATTTTCGAGAAAGAAAGGAAGTAAAAAATGTTAAACTTAAACTTAAACAATGCCCAAAAAGTATTAATAGAGGGGAATCTCAAAAAGACATACTCAACTATTTCATATCTACCACAAAGTGTGCATGCAACATTTGAAACACCAACTTTATGAAGCACGGTCTTGATAAGAAAACCTTTGTGGAGCATAAGCCACCCCAATA